>SJYV01042000.1:54882-136734 GCA_006410875.1 Neotragus pygmaeus
TTTTTAAAAGGCTTAAAATGTATTTTAATAAGTTCATGTTGCATTATTTCATTTCTCAGAAAAACTTCAAAGGTATTAGGGACAAATCAAACATGGTACACCAATAAAAAATGCACAGCATAACTACCTAAGATAGGCAAAGCTAAGAGCTACCGTCTGACATTCAGCATACAGCAACCCTGTTCTCAAGATTGTACCAGGCCTATCAAGAAAAGCTGTGAATGGTAACATCACAGACACAAAAGGGCCATTTCTGGGTTGTCCTTACCCAAGAAAAAGATGGAGGCAAGTTTAACACAAGATTTTTTAAAGATACACTAAAGGAAAATCTCTAAGAGAAAATGTCTTCCTTGGGACATGAAAGGGTAATATATGGGACATAACAGAACCGTAAGTATGTTGTCTGTGACCTCTGTGGACATGTGCCTGAATTCCCACCTGGGAGTGATTGAAACAGTGGGGCCAACGTCATTGGGGGATATTTGGTTTTTGTGGTATATGTGGCAGGATCTCTGGGGTGAGACAGTGCACTAAGTCATGTCCAACTCTTGTGACTCCATGGACTGTAGCCTGCCAGTCTCCTCTGTTTATGGGATTCTCCAGTTAAGAATACTGGAGTGGGTTGCCATTTCCTTCTCCATGGAAAACTTTCTGAATCATGCGAGACTTGAAAAGGGGGATTAGGATGGTATTTTAATTTTTGTGTTAATCCAGCTCTTTAAAGGAGTTATAATATTTAAGAATAAAGAAATACAATACAAATGGTTAATGAGCTAACGCACTAAAGTAAGTGTATCAAGTTGCTGACATAGGCAATAACATTGAAAATTCTGTATTCAAGAAAAGCAAGATGTCAAGATAAATGAACTGATAAATTATTCAGGAGAAATTATTTATATATGAAGCAGCAGCTAAAAAAGATGATCCATGCTATAATACAATGGAGCAAAGATCTAAGAAATTGATACATTAAAAATTCTCTTCAATACAGAGGTCAGAGAAAGTGAAAAAAGAATGTATGGCAAGAAAATTGCTGTAAGGGATGTAAACGCAAACACAGATTTTCATAGCAAAGCTAATTTTGAGGGGCCTGTGATATGATATAAGGTGTACTTTGAAACAAAGTGAAGAAAACAAATATATTTAAAAAGATACTTTGGAAAACTAGAAAAATGTACATAAAGGCTGAATAAAACTGATTACACTTATTGACATAATACAACCACTCAGTATTGACACACTGGCAAAGACTGACTCCTCACCACGTATTCTCGTTATTTGAAGCAGCAACGCACCTAACTAAAACTAACTAACAAACACATGCTGCATTGAAACATCCTTGCAGCTAAATGTGGTGGGAAAGCATGGACTAAGATCTGGGAAAGAAAACATAAGCACAAGAGTGGGACTTCGGGAGATAAAAAGGGGCAATTCCTTCTACTCTCTCTTTTCTCTGATTAGCATATAGCATGATGGACAATGAGGTGATCCTGAAAACATCAGCCACATATAAAAATTAATGGAGGAGAAATATAGGAGTCTGGGGCCCTAATACTACTATGGTGCTGCCAAAAGAAAATATGAAGACTGTCTCTCTCTAGATTCTTACATGAGAAAGGAAAAAAATAGTCATTCTCATTGAAATCTGTTATATTTTCCTCCCTGATAAATTTGAACAAACCTAATGCTAGCTATGGAGATAGGCGATGGCACCCCACTCCAGTACTCTTGCCTGGAAAATCCCATGGATGGAGGAGCCTGGTGGGCAGCAGTCCATGGGGTCGCTAAGAGTCAGACATAACTGAGCGACTTCACTTTCACTTTTCACTTTCATGCATTGGAGAAGGAAATGGCAACCCACTCCAGTGTTCTTTCTTGCCTGGAGAATCCCAGGGACGGGGGAGCCTGGTGGGCTGCCGTCTATGGGGTCGCACAGAGTCGGACACAACTGAAGCGACTTAGCAGCAGCAGCAATGCTAGCTAAGAGAAGCACTGAATTATAAAAAGATACAATTGGGTTTTATACTAAAGACCAAGGAACAATGCATTTGTAGTTCATTTAAATAAGCAAAATAAGTACAGGGAAAATACAATGCAGTCCAGCTAAGAGGTCCTTAACCTAGTGCCAGAGAGGAACTTTAAAAGATTGAGAACCCCTACAATCACAAGAATACTTTTTAAAGTATGCCCATACGTGTATCTTTACAGGGAGAGTGTTCATAGCTTTAATTAAAATCTCAATGGAATCCATGACTTGGCAAGAGTAATGAAGTTCTTTTTCTTATTCTTCTTGTTAAATTTCAAATACGTTTCCTCACACTAGATCTTTTAGACAACTGGCTAATAATGTATCTGCTGTAATACAAAACACACTTTTATTCTGAAGGTACGACTAAAGCTTCCCTTTGTGAACTGTGTCCCCGCGTGGTTTGCAGCGTCTTCGTGTCACTGTCTTACCTCCCCGTGGTAATTCAGTATGAAGATAAGCCAATCCTCTAGTCACAGAATGAGCCAGACGGCAAGAGCTTACCCAGTCACTTGTATGGAGACTTAAATACTTGCATAGAGATCCCTATACGGAGGGGAAAAAGGAAAAGGGGAAGAGAAGGAAAAGTGGAATTACTTTATTTGAACATGAGGAGGTTAGTGAGCAACTGTATAAAGGGATTTGCATATGTCAGGATTCAAAGGAGGGCTAACGAATCATGACATTTCAGAACACTGAAGTAAGAAAAGACATCTCTGTGGGTAGAGAAATGAAGAGAGAATGGAAAGTAGAATTCAGACATTATCAATTTTTATGCCTCTGGTATTAAAAATTATGAAAATTTATTTAATTTCATTTTAAAGGCTTCTTTGATTTATCAACTTAAGATAGAAAAACTGTTTCATTACACAGTATCTTTCAACAGGACACAACCAAATTATCCTATTATGTTTTACAAGTCGAAAACTTCTTGACAATCAGAAGGCTTTTGTAAATATATGTGTCATTGCTACTCAAGGTCCTCATCCATAAATTCTTTATTACAGGTTGAGATAAAGAGCATGCATCAGAGTAAATGTCAATCAAAGAACTCCCTCCCTCATCAAGAAGTCTTGGTAAGAGTGAGACAGAGAGGCAGAGAGAGACAGAGACAGTGACAGTGACAGAGGTTCAGGGCACTAAACAGTTTCATTCACATTCTGGGATAAAACCTTATTTCACTGTAGACCATTAATACTCAGTATGCAAACCAGCAACTCTCTACGTACTGGGGATCCTCTTACAAATCCGATTAACATAAATGCCAGTAAACTTTTTAAGAAGAACTTACATTGGGATAATACTCCATCACAAGCAAATACTCCATGCGTCCATCTGCAGTGACTCTCTCATCCCCAACTATAAAGCGAGCAATGTTGTCATGTTCCATCAAAGGCACTCTGTAAATGTTCTTCTCATTGATAAAATTCTGACGGTTTGCAAAGGAAAACACTTTTACAGCAACTGGACGTTCATCTAAGGAACCTTTATATACAGCTCCATATCGACCTCGGCCAATCAGCTGTAAGTTTGTTTTGAAAAAAAATCAAGATGTTACTTCTTCACAACTGAACAATCAAATTTACTAAATACTAAAGTATAAATCTGTATGTATCTAACAGGTCTCTAATGCTTAGTCTGAATTACTCCATTATCAATAAACTAACAAATTAGGCATCCTACACAGCTCATAAACAAGTACCATATCCAGCCCCTCCACAGATGACAATTATAAACTCTGAACAAGATTTTTTAAAAGAAATCTAAAACAGCGGCGGAATGAACAAAAGTAGGTAAATCCTGAGGGGAGTTAACATTTAAAAGAATGAAATGGCATAGGCTGAGATACTCATCTTATTAGCGTTCAGTCTGTGAGCAGGCTGAAATCTGCACTGTATATTGGCTCAAAAATGGCAATAGAAAATCTTTCTGGCCTCAGAAACCAGGGAACAGAATTTGAGGCAACCATTGCTGATGGAGAATGAAGGCAGAATCCCAAAAAAGGAGAGTCAGAGAGTGGGAAATCCAACTAATGCATCGACAGACTCCAGGTAAAGGGTCAATAACAAGAGGTAAGTTTGTAATATGCCTAACTGAGATAACTGCCTACCAAAATCAACAAATTTCAGAACACACTTTATAAGAACCGAATAGAATACAGTCTTCACAACATAACATTCACAGATTCTAGTACAATACAATAAAAAATTACTCAAACAAAACCCCCATTAATTTGCAACTGATCTGTTCATTTCTGGCTTCTGCAACTTATCTGCATTTTTACTGAAAAAAGCTTAGGAATTTGCCACCATTTATTTAATGAATATTTGTTACATTTCATTCACTATTCCTAATTTAAATATTTACAAACATAAGATTGCCCTTGAAACGCTGTATCAAAACAAAGTTAAATCAGCAATGGTTGAAGTGTTTCTTTTACTCAATCCAGAACAATATCCTAATGGTTTTAATTCATATTTTTTCCAATTTACTAAAATGGACATCTTATTATACATTTACTAGGCATACTTCCCTGTAGCTCAGATGGTAAAGAAAGTGAAGTCACTCAGTCGTGTCTGACTCTTTGTGACCCCATGGACTGTAGCCTACTAGACTCCTGTCTCCATGGGATTTTCCAGGCAAAAATACTGGAGTGGGTTGCCATTTCCTTCTCCCAGGGATCTTCCCAACCCAGGGATCGAACCCAGGTCTCCCACATTGTAGGGAGATGCTTTACTGTCTGAGCCACCAGGGAAGCCAGATGGTAAAGAATCTGCCTGCAATGCAGGAGACCCAGGCTCAATTCCTGGATCAGGATGAT
The DNA here is from genome assembly GCA_006410875.1 of Neotragus pygmaeus. Classification (NCBI taxonomy): domain Eukaryota; kingdom Metazoa; phylum Chordata; class Mammalia; order Artiodactyla; family Bovidae; genus Neotragus; species Neotragus pygmaeus. Next base: position 59,730 of record SJYV01042000.1, read on the forward strand.
TCCTTGGAGAAGAGAATGGCAATCCACTCCAGTATTCTTGCATGGAGAATTCAATGGACAGAGGAGCCTGGGGGGTTACAGTCCATGGGGTCGCAAAGAGTCAGACACAACTGAGCGACTACCACTACTACTACTAGGCATACTTACTTCTGTGAATTGACAATTCATCTCTTTTGTCTATTTTTAATGGACTGTTTATTTCATGTTTATTTCTACCAGGTCTTTATCAATTATTTATGCACTGAAATACCTTTTTTGAAATTTGCTTTTCACTTTTATTTTATTGTCCTCCCAAAAAGAAAGTTCTTAAAATGTTTTATATACCAGATCTATCATTTAACAGTCTCTGGTTTAGACATTATAGTTCAGTTATCCTAATAAACAGCATAAAAACATTCATCATGGTGAGACTTTTAACATAGGTTCTGAGATATTACCAAATGAAAATTTAATTTTATGCAAAACATAATATTTGTATGTACCTATACAATACATAATACATATACAAACAAGTAATGTTTATTTGGCATCTACTATGGATTCCTTCGGAGATGGCGATGGCACCCCACTCCAGTACTCTTCCCTGGAAACTCCCATTGATGGAGGAGCCTGGTAGGCTGCAGTCCATGGGATAACTAAGAGTTGGACATGACTAAGCGACTTTCCTTTCACTTTTCACTTTCATGCATTGGAGAAGGAAATGGCAACCCACTCCATTGTTCTTGCCTGGAGAATCCCAGGGATGGGAGAGCCTGGTGGGCTGCCGTCTATGGGGTCACACAGCGTCGAACACGACTGAAGCGACTTAGCAGCAGCAGCAGCATGGATTCCTTGCCTGTACATTTTCTCTGAGAATTTGTATGTCTTTATTCCCATATTCTGTTCAAGTCTCTACTCAAAGATTATCTACTTTCTTAATATACTTTCCTTACTAACCCCTTTCTGTAACTTTCTCATCTCATTTGCATTTTTTTCTCCACAGCACTTACTACTACTTGAAATATATAGTGACCTTTCCACAATGTGGGGTTAGGGACACCTAATCTCTATATAGTCCAAAAATCGACATAAAGCTTACAGGTGACCCTTCATACAAACATGTTTCTTCTGGTCCATGGTTCTACAGCCACAGATTTAATCAAATATGGATGGTGGAATAATATCTACTATTGAAAAAATATCTGTGTACAAGTAGACCCATACAGTTCACACTCATGTTGTTCAAGGGTCAACTGTACCTTCATTTATTTACCCTCTTGTAGACTACTTCTCACTAGATATAAGCCCATGTATCTATACTGGTCACCAACATTCTCAGTGCCTTGAAGAGGTCTTGACACAAAATTTATAATAAATGGTCATTGAATAAATGAGTTAATCACTGTCTCAGATGTACTATGTGGACAGAAAGGAAAAAAAACAGTCTATAATCTGAAAGCAATCTTACCTCCAGCAGTTTCAGATTATCTAGGTCAAGAGAGGGCTCTGATGCTGCTGCCTCCATCATATTCATACTGTGAAGACCTTGTTTGCGGTCTCCTATAGAAATCAGAAAAAGAACTTGCAAATTAGTGGTTCTCTTAAAAGTGAAAATATTTACTATACATTTTTATATATTACAGTTAAATAGAAGATCTGCAGAAGGACAGACAGCATAACTTATACCTAATATCAATGGGACTAAAACTATCTACTAAACTAAGAATCATCTATAAATGAAGATAAATAATGAATAACATGAAAGCTGAACTCTGGGAGTTGGTTCCAGTACACCCAGTGTAAAAACCTAAGAAATGGACAGAAATATCAAGGAAGGTTTTATTAAAATTATTCAAATCAATGAATGGGTGCTCATTTCCTAAAAAGCTTATCAAATCAAACATTTTATTAGAATCAACTAGACAGCTGACGCAAGAAGGCACTGGCGACCCACTCCAATACTCTTGACTGGAAACTCCCATGGATGGAGGAACCTGGTAGGCTACAGTCCAAGGGATCGCTAAGAGTCGGACACGACTGTCCGACTTCACTTTCACTTTTCACTTTCATACATTGGAGAAGGAAATGGCAACCCACTCCAGTGCTCTTGCCTGGAGAATCCCAGGGACGGAGGGGCCTGGTGGGCTGCCGTCTATGGGGATGCACAGAGTTGGACACGACTGACATGACTTAGCAGCAGCAGCAGTAGCAGACAGCTAATGATTAGGAATTATTTTTAATTATTGGTATTTTTAGATGTGAAAATGGTATTGTGGTTATATATATTTTAAGTCTTTATACTCCAGACATAATACTAAAACATTTATAGATAAGGGATACTTTCAATTTATTTCAAAATAATCCAACAGCATGGAAGGGTAGGGTGAGTGGGCCTACAAATGATATACTGATGTGACAATCATTGAAGCTGGGTGATGAGTATTCTGTATACGTTTGAAACCTTTCACAAAAACTAGGGGGGAAAGTTTAAGACAGAAGGATGGCTCCAGGGCTACTGCAGCAAACAGATGCTTTTTACAATGAAAAATTGTTTTATAAATAAAATAAATTCTGATTAAACACAATGTTTAATAAACATTATAAAATAAATAATAAATAGACAAAACCCTGCATTTTTACCTGTCAGCATCCTATATCCAAAGCATAAGGCAACTATCAAAACAGCTAATACAGAGACTGATGCCAATGCAATGATTATTGTCTCATCTCGGTTGAATGAATGAGGTGGACCTAAAAGAAAGTAAAATTTTTAAATACAGTCATCCTTTCTTTCCAGTATTTTGCTAACTACTTACAGACAGGCTATATCAATCTACAGTCAAATCAGCAATGTCTATGCATCAAAGGAAAAGAAAGAAAATTTAATAACAAATTTGTAATAATTGAAAATTACACATATATTTAATCATACAAATTATTTTATATAGACCCAGAACACTTAAATGCCTGTTAGTTGTGCTTCTATTTTCTAGGAGAAGTTGTAGACCAGCATCATTTCTTCTTTAAACAGTTGCTAGAATTCAACAGTGAAACCATCTCAGCTTGGTACTTTTGGTTTAAAGAAGTATTAATTATTTATCGAATTTCTTTAATAGATAAATATCTATTCAGATTATATATTTCTCCCCATGTGAGTTGTGGTAGATTGTACCTTTCAACGAATTGGTCCAGTACATTGAATCTATTGAATTTGTTAACAAAAAGTTGTTCATAATTTTCCTTTACTATCCATGGGATCTGTAGGTACGACATTTCTTTCATTTCTGATTATTAGATATTTATTTTTTATATTTTATCTTGGAAGCCTTGCTATAAGTTTATCAACTTTATTGATCTTTTTAAAGAAACGGCTTTTGGTTTTGTTTCTTTTTCTCTATTAATTTCCTGTTTTCAATTCAACTGATCCCTTATCTAACTTTTACTTTTTTTCTTCGCTTACTTTGGATTTAATTTGCTCCTCTACTTGTAATGTCCCAAGGTAAAAACTTAGGAAATAATTACAATTTATAATGAAATAATAAAAGGGCATACAAAATTAAATCCAATTTCATGTAACATTTAAAAAGAAGTACCTGCCTGGAATTTTAGCACCAATGTGAAACCAAGAAGGACCTTGTAGGGTTTCTGGGCACAAAACCCCATGTCCCCTGTTTCTTGTTTGAAGGAAAAAGGTTTCATTCAGCCTTTAAGAATTCCCCTGAGTTTCAAAGTATAGTCAAACAGTTGCTAATCAATAAAACGAGAGGCTGCAGAGAAATGGAGGAGCAGTCATGAAACAATAGTGTAGTTTTGGAGCAGGGTCCTCGTTCCTCCTCAAGGAATATACATATCAACATCCTTGAGTTCTTCTACAGTACTAAAACCTCCACCAAATGGAACATGTTTAACTAGTTGATGAAGCATTCTTCATTCCAGAGAGAAGGGCACAGTTAGCACAGAATCCCAGAATCCCATCAGGAGACCACCAGATGAACCCTAAACTGAAGGAATGCAGGCCTTGCAGGAACTCAGGTCCTTACAGGCAACCCCACTCCTTGACTGCGAGACTCCTCACAAACCATGTCTCTCAGGTTAAGACACAGTTTTGCGGGCATTAGCTGGCTATTGCCCCCTTTGCCTGGCAAAGCAATAAAGTTATTCTCTTCCATTTCACACAAATTCTGTCTCCGAGATTCAATTCAGTGTGGATGTACAGAGACAAATTATCAGTAGCAAATATGACAGACAAAATTTATTTTTGATAGAATGAAGCTGTCCTCTAACTGGATTAATAAAATTCACAAATCTAATATGAAACAAAGGTTTCCTATTTCCAAATTAGAAAGGCTAATTATTTAAATGGGTATTTATTTTCTTGGGTAATTCAAACACATACATGAGTTAATGATGTCTTAAAAACACTACAAGACATTATAAGATTATAAAAACACTGTAAGATGACTAAAATAGGCACATAATAAATCAAATAAACCGGGCTATCTACATCTTAGAAGATGGGATCTACATCAACATGGGATAATCAAATGATTTGTTTAGAATGATCAATAGAAGGGGAGGGAGAAAAAAACCATTTAAAAGATGTTAAGTATGACTATAATTAAACTGTTCTACATAGCTATAAGCTGTTGAAAAATCATTGCTAGACAGATCAGACCGATATGAAATCAGAAGTTTTGGAATTATGTTTATGAGAAGAAGCTTGGCACTGATTATGAAGCCAACAAAAATATTGCAGAAATTAAAAAAAGAACAGATTCTATAAGGAACAAATGCAGTCATAAATCAAAAAATGTTTCTCACAGTTGTGTAACTATTCAAACAGCAGCCTGTTCAGCATTATTTATATGTAAATGGTTTTGATAATGACATTTTCAGACTACAAAGCAATGGCTACCATTAGAACCATAATCAGGTAAGGTTTTCTTCTGCAAAAGATCCACATTTTATTTAGCAAAATTAATAAACATGGCATTATCTTTAAATAATGAAGAAGATTTAAAAACAAAGGGGCCAGAAACCTAAATAAAAATCCATCTTATTCTGTAGTGGAATTCAATAGATTTTATAGTCATTGTATGTTTCTTTACTATGGAAAGAAAACCTGAAATAGCTGAGAAGAGCTACATACCCAGTCTTAAAAATGGTAGTTGAGCCACTGACAGACGTTTAAAGGGGTGTGATTTAAACATGCTTGAAAGAACATAACTGCTGAATTTATAAGTAATGAAAGGCAAGTGATATCCTCTGAACAGGCCAGATGTCGAAAAACCACAGGGATGGAAACATGAGGTGCTATGTTTCACATTTGGCCTAAATGAAGACATTCCTGAACAGGAAACTTGTAGAAAGAGTCAAAATTTGGATTCTCTAAACCAATGTTGAGGAACTAGAACTCACAAGCTTTTATCTGACACAACTATTTAGCTGTGTACAAATAATAATGTGAATGCACCTTGAAAATCTCTTTGATTAAGACATAAACAGATGATTTCTAGAATATATGGATTAAATAACTGCATTCCACTGGAGAAGGGATAGGTTACCCATTCCAGTATTCTTGGGCTTCCCTTGTGGCTCTGATGGTAAAGAATCTACCTGCAATGCAAGAGACCTGGGTTTGATCCCTGGGTTGGAAAGATCTCCTCGAAAAGAGAAAGCCTACCCACTCCAGTATTCTGGCCTGGAGAATTCCATGGACTGTATAGTCCATGGGGGCGCAAAGAGTTGGGACACGTCTGAGTGACTTTCACTTTTTAAACAATTAATGGGGATCACAACACACTGTGGAAAATTCTTAAAGAGATGGGAATACCAGACCACCTAACCTGCCTCCTGAGAAACTTATATGCAGGTCAAAAAAAAAAAAAAAACGCACAAAAAAACCAGTTAGAACTAGATATGGAACAATGGGCTAGTTGAAAACTGGGAAAGGAGTACGTCAAGGCTGTATATGGCCACCCACCCTGCTTATTTAACTTATCTGCAGAGTACATCATGTGAAATGCTAAACTAGACAAATCACAAGCTGGAATCAAGATTACCGGGAAAAATATGAATAATTTCAGATATGTACATGATGCCACCCTAATGGCAGAATGGACTTCCCTGGTGGCTCAGATGGTAAAGTGTCTGCCTACAATGTGGGAGACCTGGATTCAATCCCTGGGTTGGGAAGATCCCTGGAGAAGGAAACAGCAACCCACTCCAGTATTCTTAGCTGGAAAACCCCATGGATGGAGGAGTGTGGTAGGCTACAGTCCACGGGGTCACAAAGAGTCAGACATGACTGAGCAACTACAATTAACAGCAGAAAGCAAAGAGGAACTAAAGAGCCTCTTGATGAAGGTGAAAGAAGAGAATTAAAAAGTTGGCTTAAATCTCAACATTCAAAAAACTAAGATCATGGCATCTGGTCCTACCTCTTCAAGGCAAATAGACGGGGAAAAAATGGAAAACAGTGACAGACTTACTTTCTTGGGCTCCAAAATCACTGCTGCTGGTGACTGTAGCCATGAAATTAAAAGACGCTTGCTCTTTGAAAGAAAAGCTATAACAAACCCAGGTAGTGTATTAAAATGCAGAGACATTACTTTGTAGTCATGTACAGCTATGAGAGTTGGACCATAAAGAAGTCTGAGTGCCTAAGAACTGATGTTTTTGGACTATGGTGTTGGAGAAGACTCCTGAGGGTCCACTTGGACAGCAAGATCACACCAGTCACACCTAAAGGAAATCAACCCTGAATATTCATTGGACAGACTGATACTGAAGCTGAAGCTCCAATACTTTAGCCACCTGATGCGAAGAGCTGATTCATCGTAAAAGTCCTTCATGATGGGAAAGACTGTTGGCAGGAGAAGAAGGCAGCAACAGAGGATGAGATGGTTGTATGGCATCTCCTACTCAATGGACATGAGTTTCAGCAAATTCTGGGAGATAGTGAAGGACAGGGAAGTCTGGCATGCTGCAGGCCATGGGGTCTCAGAGAGTCAGACATGACTTAGAGACTGAACAACAACAATCAATTGATGTACATACCATTCCTTTAACATATATATTTTATATTCCCAATTGAATATTTTAGAGGTATCTAAACAACATATTCAAAACTAAGTTCCTGATTTCTACTGATTCCAAAAAAAGGGGAGGCGCAATTTACCTTGCCCAGTAGCACCACGGTAAAACAATTAGTACAGAAGAGCAAAAAATCTCGGTAAAAGACAATGAGTACCATGGAAGCGTATATACTAACCTATGTAAAACAGACAGACAATGGAAATTTGCTGTATGACTCAAGGAATTCTGAAATAACCTAGAGGGGTGGGAAAGCGTGGAACATGGGAGGGAAATTCAAGAGGGAGGGGAATATGTACACATATGGCTAATTCATGTTGATGTATGACAGAAATCAAACCAATACTGTAAAGCAATCAGCAATCCATTAAAAATAAACACAATTTTTAAAAAAAGATAGTATCTACAATTAAATGTTTTTTAACTTAAAGCAGTTTGTATAAAATGCTCTTAGAAGTAAAAGTGTGTATTTTTTATGCCTTCTCAAACTAAACAAACTGGAGCAAATTTCTACATGACTGGACCATAATTTTGTATGTCAACTAGTCTATGGTGATATTCTCAAGGACTATTAAGGAGTCTCACACCTTTGAGTTTTCCTGGATTACTGCCTCTGATTTCCAATTTTGCCATCTCATCCTTCGCAATCTCTTCTTTATGATGTCAATACGCTTGCCTTAAGATTTTTATAATCTAGCTCAGGTTTTAAGGACAGACAGCTTAATTTGTTATAAATGAATATAAAATTTAAGAAAACACTTTTTAAAAAGTCTAAGGGACTTTTCTAAAAATAGAAAAAAATTAACAGAAAAATTTTGTAGCATCTATTATGGCTGCTAATAGTAAAGAAAATTAACTGATAGAGACTTGGTACTGCAGCAGTCCATAAAATTAGACATTATTAAGAGTTCACTGAAATTTGATTGCCAAACTTTCCTTTCAGTATCTGGTGTGAGAAATTACCCAGGAAGTCAAAAAAAATCTGCACTTTCACAGTGCAGGAAGCAAATGAAGCCTGTGTGTTTGGCCTTTACTGTAGACACAAACCTGTGTGTTACCCATGCCAAATGTGTAAAATTATGCCAAAAGACATTCAACCAGTGTGCTACATGTGTGAAAAATGAGCTTAAGAACCCACTCTGATGGAAAACATTTCATTCTCAAAAAAAAAAAAAATTTTTTCCCCCTCTCCTTCCTGTTATTCATAATTCTGAATATTAGACATTTCCCCCTGTGGAGTCAAAAGATAGGATTCCGAGTGGAAAAGTAGAGGAAAATCAGGTATTGGCAGTTTTTCCATTTAAACTTGTATGTCAATGTTTAATATAAATGTGGACACACAAAAGCACAAATGCAAGTCAAAATGTCTCAGTAAACAAGTTTTAGCAGTTCAATGTCATAAGAGTTATAAATAAACCTGTTAAATATTTCTGGACAATGCTACCACTTGGATGTTTTTTTTAAAAACTAAGCAAACTTCTTATTGACAGCGACTGAATGGTTTTTTTTAACATTTTTACCATACAGTAGATTCTACTCATTTACTAAACTTTTCAGAGCTGTACTACATGCAATAACAGATTTTTAATGTTGTCTGTCTTCTGTACTCTTCCTGTAAGTTTGCTATTAAAATAAAACCATTTTTAAAGGTATTTATACTTGGTGACTTCCAAAGCCCTTCTAACACCAAAATTCTGTTTAACTCTTTTAGTTTTTATTTTCTGAAGGTTCAGCATTCTCTTTGCTTTTATTCTCAAATTCACACAAGTTAAACATAACATTTCATAAAATAATGCAAATTCTAAAATAGATATTATTAATCCACATAATAGTAAGGAAAAGGGGTGTTAAAATAGATTTTAAATGTTAAAATCATGCTAATGGTTAAATATTTTAAATTAAAAGCTTTCAGGATATGTCACATGATCTAAAATATGAAATCCCTGAAAAACTTCCAGGAAAAATATTTCAATATGTGTATTCACACACGTGTGTGTAATAAAAAAAAAGTGTCTACCAAAAAAACTACAAACTTTTGTTTTATTTCTTTTAATAAAATATATTTTAAAGAAACATATATGCTATATATAAGCTATCCCTGAAATTGCTGTGTCCTGCGAGTTTTAATAAACCCTCTTCTTCCCTATTAGCTTTTGCAGTTAAATACTCAGCCAAATGTAAACACAGCTATGTATGCCTGGGTGCAATGTCTGGGCTTGTAAAAGCAAGCGCTTCCTGAATGCAGAACAGACAGGGAACTGCTGTCTGCCTCACTGGAGCCTGGGATGTTTCTGTTTACAAATCCTGGAGCCAGGCAGGGGCCACTACTGGAGGCGTGCTGTCTGCTTCCTTGCTACACTTAGCCTTTGTCTGGGTCTGTGTCAAAGAAAGAACAACATTGTTGCATGTGCAGTAAGCAACAAAGGAAATCTTAAACATAACACAAACTGGTTATGTTGGCTCCTTAATCTTTTACAACTTCGGTGCGTAAAGGCAAATTAGGGTTTAAGTTTAAAAAAAATTTTAAACATGTGCTTCTCATAAAAGCAGAGAAAAACATTTAAAATCCAAACAATTAATGTGATCAGAGTTAAATGAATTCCTTAGCAAAATAATTCAGATTGCTAAATACTGTTCCAGGAATGATGATATATTGTGCAGCTCAGTGTTTTGAACAAATATTTTTACAAGGAATAAACAATGTTGACTTGCTTTAATTATTATGTTTGGAATGGCAAACTATACCATAATCATAATCAGATTAATGTTTATGTTTAATGTCCCAAAAAAAACTGAGTGGAGGCAGATTTCTTATTTTTCCCAAGATGGTATTTAATATTGAATATATAAAATCATTTTAAATTTAATATGCCTTGTTAATCACTGTACACAGAACTAGCCTGTAAGAAACAAATACAACAAATCACAACAGTAAACAAAACATTTCATATTCTGTTGAATTTATGCATTCTATGACTGAATTATAAAAGGAACAGCAGGAAACTAAAGACAGACAGAAAGCGAAACAAACTGCATTAACCCTCTTCCCTTTTTAAAACAAAACAAAGGAAAGGTACTCAAAATCTATCAAACTTAACTTGTATGTAAGTCTTTATAATAATTTTAATATCTTTAAAATAGTTTCTTTGTGATTGAAAAGACTGAATTGCAGGATTTTGCATCTCTTATTAAGGAATAAATTAAAATGAACAAAGTTAATTATATTTCACTGGAATAAAGTCATTAAATAAGTCTAAAATCAACATTTAAATAAATAGGTTAAAATTCTCAGTAAATATAATTAAACAGGAGATACAGATTAATCTGTAGACTATGCTACCTTTAAAAAAATTTCATAAAAGTATAAAGAAACATCATTAGACATGTTCTCAAAATATTTTTGGTGTAATTCTACCAGGATGTAATTGTCTCTATTTTTTTCAGATTTTATTTTTCAGCTTAACATGTAGATATGACAAAAGTATCATTACTGCACACAAAAACTTTTGAAAATAATTATTTCTATTTCTTAGAAATCAATAACCTAATTGAGTTAGAAAAGATAATTTGAGCCTAAAACAGAAATCTAATCATTCCAATATTTATTATGTAAAACAAACCAAAAGCAAATTTAAATTCTCACAATACAGAATCAAATCAAAAAGTCAAATCACTCAAGAGATCGCTAATCAATTTTTCTAACTGGCATATAAATGATACTTCGAAATCCAGAATTCATACTAAAGATCCTTCAGAAAATGACCATGAAATAACCTGATTATAAAAGTGGAAGTTGTATCTTCCAGTCATTTGCCAACCAGATAACAAAACATAAATTGCATTATACAAATAACTCCTGCCCCTATGACTGATGCTCTTTTCATTATGATCATAACTTGTGCCCAGGAAAGCAAAATAAGACATATTAAGAAAAGCTATCTTTTTTCCTATTAAATTTCTGTTTCCTAGTTTTTCCCATAATTAGCTTCCTTCTTTTAAACGATTTTTATTACAAAACATAATCTACATACACAAAATTGTTCATAATAGAAATGTAGTGTTTGGTGAACTATTATGAAATAAATACTCATAGTTACCACCTAGACCAAGAAATAGAACATCTAGATTCCCCCCCCAAACCCTTGCCGGCTCTTGGGTCATTACTATGACCCTTCTTCTCAGAAAAAGCCATTATCCTAACTTTTGTGGTAATCATTTCCTTGCTTTCATAATAGTATTATATTTTTAACCTGGTTTTGACCATTTATTCCATATAAATAAAATTTTTGTGCCTTGAATCTGTTATTCAATAGTATGTTTTCAAGATTTAACTGTGCTATATGTGCAGATGAAATTCATTCAGGGTTGCTCTTCTATATAACAGGTTATTTTTCCTTGCAATGAGCATAGGAGTTACGATAATAATAATTAAAAGATCATTGTAGCTAGTCCCTATCAAGCACATAGAAACACTACACAGATATATACATTAGGTCTTTCACTTATATTTAGTACTTTTAAACTATCCAATTTTATTGACAACAAAAGAATATTAAACCAAACAGACAAATGAAAAACTCGGGGTTTCTACTGTTTTGGCAGCAGATGCAGTAGCAGCAACCAAAAAGGCCAGTTAATAAAAGATGAACTGGGGCAGAACAGAGAAGAAACCAAAGCTTGGTGATTGAGATAAACGTGTTGTTGCTCAGTTGCGTCCAACTCTTTGTGACCCCATGGACTGTAGGCTATGAGGCTCCTCCGTCCATGGGATTTTCCAGGCAAGAGTACTGGAGAGGGTTGCCATTTCCTTCTCCAGGAGATCTTCCCAACCCAGGGATCGAACCCGGGTCTCCTGCATTGCAGGCGGACACTTTACCCTCTAAGCCACTAGGGATAGGACAGAGGTAAATATGTTCTTATTGGATAGTTTACATGAAACCATCCTTAATACATATCTAAAACCTTAATTTACCTATTTCATTTCATAGTTTCCAAACTATTTCCTCATCCCTCAAAGCACCTACCGTGTTATCTGACAATTCTTTAAAGGGGACCTTTGAAACAGCACATCGGGTCTTCCATGAAATCATCAGCTCATCCATCATTGATTATTCCCACTCACACTGTTTATAGATATTTGCTCAGTTCCTACAAACCGCACTCCTCAGATAGTAAGAGAAGGGTGGTAAAGTGACACAATACCTAGGGCAGTGATGAAGCCAAAGTGGAGTTTAGAAAAACTGTGGCTGGTACTGTACTATTCTCCAACACAGACACTTCTCTTTCTTACGTCCTCAACTCTTCCTTTTTACAATTCGTCTTTTTATCTTTCCTTCTCTTTTACGTTCTTTTCTTTCTCCTGAACATATTTTTGTCTGCAAACTTGTCTTAAAGGCACTGACATGTCCTGCTTGGACTATAAAAGTAGGTGACCCCTGAAGAATCGATGCTTTTGAACTGTGGTGCTGGAGAAGACTCTTGAGAGTCCCTTGAACTACAAGGAGATTAAACCAGTCCACCCTAAGGGAAATTAGTCCTGAATATTCAGTGGAAGGACTCATACTGAAGATGACTTTGGCCACCTGATGCAAAGAATTGATTCACTTCTGGAAAAGACTCTGTTGCTGGGAAAGACTGAGGGCAGGAGGAGAAGGGGACGAGAGAGCATGAGATGGTTAAATGGCATCAACGACTCGATGAACCTGAGTTTGAGGAAGCTCTGGGAGTTGGTGATGGACAGGGAAGCCTGGCGTGCTACAGTCCACGGAGTCACAAAGAGTAGGACACGAATGAGTGACTGAACTGAACTGTCCCGCTTAGAAGCACTAACAAAATGCAGGACAATGTAAGAAATTGTAGTTTCAGTCCAACTCTACCTAGGTTTTCTAACAAAAGCAAGATATTTATCACATAATCTCTGTGAGATAAAAACAATTTATATTTTTATAAGTATCTCACTATTTTATCAAATTGGAAAGTAAGACATACTACTCTTTAAATGAGTGACTTGTTTAGTAGCTCTTAATCCTGAGAGTCCCTTGGACTGCAAGAAAATCCCATCAGTCCATTCTAAAAGACATCAGTCCTGGGTGTTCTTTGGAAGGAATGATGCTAAAGCTGAAACTCCAGTACTTTGGCCACCTTATGCAAAGAGTTGACTCATTGGAAAAGACTCTGATGCTGAGAGGGATTGGGGGCAGGAGAAGGGGACTACAGAGGATGAAATGGCTGGATGGCATCACCGACTCGATTTATGGTAGTCTGAGTGAACTCCGGGAGTTGGTGACGGACAGGAAGGCCTGGAGTGCTGCGATTCATGGGGTTGCAAAGAGTCGGACACGACTGAACAACAGAACTGAACTGGACTGAATCCTTTGACAGATCTACTTCAAGAATCATCAATTAAAAATACCTACCTAATTTTTTAAAAGTATTGATCTGTACAGTAACGAATAGGCTATTTTAAAGTACAAAGAAAATCACCTAACTATAGTATCTGTAGTAAAAGCTAGAAGAGTGAAAATAATTTTGATTTATACCACTTGCGGGTATATTTTGGATGTCTATTCTTAAATGCAACAGTTTTTATTTTAAAAGGAATAAGGAATTTATTAGGGAAAAAAAGAGCTGGTACTAAATATATAGGTGCTAAAGAAATCTTCCTTTTAAGTTTAGAAAGTAACTCTTCTTGGTTTCTAAAAGTTTCTCTTTGCTGTAACAGAAATATATTCACATTCTCCTATGGTCTCATGGTAGATAGAATGTACTTCCCCACCTGTTGATATTGAATTTGGCCATGTGACTTACATGGACAACAGAAGGCTGGCAAATATATAAAACTAACAGATATCTAAAATATGCTTGGGCAATTCTATTTGAGCTTTGAGGAGAATACTGCCCCTTTATCCTGAGCCCCAGACAGCGAAGGCCTGAACTGACCCTACAGCCTGGACCTGAGTACAGCCTGTATCGGAAAAATCCAGCAGATCTTCAAGAATGGTGATCATAATAAATGCTTGTTGTTAAAGCCAGTGAACTCAGAGGTGGCTTAATGAAGAAGTTTTATTGGCAACAGTTGACAAATAAATAAATATACTTTCTACTGTAACATATTAAATAAATGTGTGCAAATATACACAAATTTTGGTTATCTAAAAATTAGACATTTAGGAATAGTTTAGAAGAAAATTTTCTTTCACCTGTTTTTCTCACAATTATAGACATATTAACATTCAAACAAAAGAGGCTATATAAGAAATACCTATAACCCTGCTATTAACTACAGACTGAACTATTAAAACTGGAAAAACAAATGGTATTTATTTATTTAAAAACACAGCACTTTGGTTGTTTTGTGGAGTAAGACATGTAATACTCCCCGAAGATCAACATTTTATTTAACTTTTGTGACCTTCAGATTTGCAAGATTTTGAAAAGTGATCTGGAGACTGGTTGAATAACAATATTGAACTGAACTATACACTTAAAAATGGTTAAGATGGTCAATTTTAGGTTACATGTACTTTACCACAATTTAAAAAAACCACTCTACGTGAATAGTTCTCACTTTTTTCGAAGTTAACTTTTTATTTTTAAAATATCCAGGATATATGCATAAAGACCAGAACTCAGTAACATAATTTCTAGTAGTTATAAAAATGTTTTACAGATACTATTAACATTTATTTCAGTATATTTTTAGTCTATGATAAAGGAAATAATAAGCTCAATTTCCTTTTCCGTCACTTCCAAGCAATGACCTCTGGTCAGCAGTTCTGGCAGTTAGAAATACCATGTGACTTGCTAGGCTGAAGGGCACTAAGATGTATCTGATTGATTTTTTTTAAAAAGGAAAAGAAGTGATCCTCTAGTTAATAAAATGCACTGTGGCAGACAAAATCGTCCCCTAATTAGCATGGCGGAACTCAGGACAGATAGAAAAAGAAAAGTCCTTATAGTGACATAATTGTAAACAACTCTTTTAAATATATGTATAAATTTCTATTGGGAAAAAATATGTAAAAATCTCTCTTAAAACCACACATAAAAATCAACAGGAAACATTCTTTCCCATGGTAACAACAGCAACAAAAACCAAAAAACAAAGAACAATAACAAAAAAAAAAAGACAGCCAGAAAAAAAACGTTCCATAAATTCTAAAACAGAAACCCTAAATTTGGAATTGAACATTAGGCTTTTAATCTCTGTGCCAATATTAATAGAAACTGAAATTAAAGAATGCCACTTTTATTGCCATTTACAGCACAGAAGGAGCCAGTGATGATCATACTAAGTAAATTAAGTCAGAAAGACAAATATTGTATCACTTATATGTGGAATCTAAAAAATAATACAAAAGAACTTATTTACAAGACAGAAACAGACTCATCGATGTAGAAAACAAACTTATGGTTACCAAACGGGAAACAGGGTGATAAATTAGTAGGAGTATGGGATTAACAGATACACACCACTATACATAAAACAGATAAACGACAAAGATTTACTGTACAGCACAGGGAACTATATTCAATACCTTGTAATAAACCATAATGGAAAAGAATCTGAAAAAGAATATAAATATATGACTACATATAAACATAATCAAATCACTTTGTATATACCTGAAACCAGAACAGAATTGTAAAGCAACTATAGTTCAATTTTTTTAAAAAGTGTCACTTTTCTCCATCATAAAACACTTCAAAATTGGGGTCAATAGGATACATATAACCATTTAAACATTGCTTTCTCATAACTTTAAACCAATAGATCTTGTTGGGTAAGCCATTTTCACCAAGCTATGTCAGTCTTTCTATCAACTGATCTTTAATTCATTTAACAAATTACTGAACATCTTGAAATACAGAGGAATAACTAGAAAAAAATAGGGATATGTAATGGAAAAGACTGAGGTCTTGTGGATGTAGCCTAGGATTAAAAGGTAATTGAAGTAACTGGCAAGAATATGAAAAAAAATTTAATTTAAAAAAATTAGTTAAGTCTTTATAGTAGTTAGTAAATAATTGAAAGAAAAAAAGCGAAAGCCAAAAAATGGGCCAGTGATAAACATATTAGGGTGACTACATCTCCATGCTACTATCCAACATTTTTTATCAAAAGGACAAGAAATAACAAGCGTTGGCAAAGTGCTGAGAAAAGAACATGCTGCGTGCTGTTAGTGGAAATGATAATTGGTGCAGCTACTGTGGAAAACAGTATGCTGTTTTCTCAAAAAATTAAAACTAGAAGTAACATATGACACAGCAACTCCACTTCTGGATACTTACCTTATGTCTGAAGAAAATGAAAACATCAACTCAAAAAGATACATGCACCCCACGCTCACTACAGTATTATTTTCAATAGCCAAGATATGGAAACAACTTAAGTATCTACTGATGAATGTATGGATAAAAACACACACACACATAGTCACCATAAAAAAGGAAGAAAATCTATTTGCAACAACATGGATGCATGCTTGATGGCATTGTGCAAAGTAAAATGAATCAGACAAGAGAAAGAGAAATACCATATGATCTTTCATGTGGAATATTAAAACAAAAACAGAACCCGCCAGCCAATGTAGGTAGGCCTAAGAGACGCAGGTTCAATCTCTGGGTCGGGAAGATACCCTGGAGGAAAAGGCAATACACTCCAGTATTTTTGCCTGGAAAATCCCATGGACAGGAGAGCCTGGTGGGCTACATTCCACAGGGTCACCAAAAGTCGGACACAACTGAAGTGACTCACCATGCATGCACAGAGAATGTCAAGATTACTATAAAGATTATGTTGAACATATGAAACTAAATATAATGTTATATATGTCAATATATCTCAATTTTTAAAAACCAATGTATTATTAAAGATAGCTGCTATACAAACCACAGCTGGTTTTGAGACAGGCTGGAACCTGGGACCTTTTGCTGCAGGGCCTGCAACTACCAATGTCTCTTCAAGCAACAACATACAAACCAAAAATAACTTAAAAATAACTGCATGAATTCACATGGGGCAAATTATGAAAAATAAGATGCAAAAATGATGAAAATCCCAACTGCCACTTCTAAGGAGGCAAGAGCAAAATCAGGGTACTGCAAGTGACCCCTGTACATAGCGCCACCAATGGGATGAGTAAGCCACCCCATCACCCCCCTGGCCGGACCTATGGACCCACCCCTAAAAGGGACCAGTTTCCATCCTTTGACCCTCAGCGAAGGAACAAAGGAACATTTTACTTATTTTCACTCCCTCCTGCTGGAACAGAAGTTCCAATAAAACCTTGCCTGAATTTCGTGTCTGGCCTCTTATTAATTTCTACTGGAAAAAGAGTCCTAGAACCCAGTTTCATCTTGGTTTTGGATGTACTGGAAAATTTTCATGTATCTATAACTCTACTTTTTATGATATGTTGGCATCTGAAACCACTAAATATTTATGGATTTAAAGTTCTCAGTCATCAAAGGGATACAGTAAGAAAATGAAGCACAGTTAGTGCAGGCCAACAGGTACAGAACACGTATGGAACTAGAAATCATAAAAGACAAGAAAATTTATTGCAGTTATTGAAATGAAGACATAAAAATTATTTCTTGATCAATATTCACATTTTTATCTCAGAAGATGTTTATTTTTAAATATCAGTCTATTCTTTTTTAGAGTTAGGGTCAAGTTGGTAAATATGGAATGGGATGGACTTTCAATAGGGTACAGCTAGTAAAACTTCAGAATCAAAACAGTCTGACCAAGAACATATAACATGTATAAATAGAATCTTGTTACTACAGCATTATAGTCGATTATGTTTTTACCATGGAGCTTCCCTCATGGCTCAGTGGTCAAGAATCTGCCTGCCAATGTACCTGGGTATGTTCCCTGGGTGGGGAAGATCCCCTGGAGAAGGAAATGGCAACCCACTTCAGTATTCTCGCCTGGAAAATCTCATGGGCAGAGGAGCCTGGAGGGCTACAGTTCAGGGGGTTGCAAAGAGTCAGACACGACTTAGCAACTAAACAACAACTACAGCATTAAAGAATTAATATTTTCTACAGGAATACATTCCTCTATTTCTTTTGTGCCACTTCTTCTCCATTAGTATTTTTTGAACATTTTGATTTATTTATTTTTACTTGAAGGATAATCGCTTTACAACATTGTGTTGGTTTCTGCCATGCATCAACATGAATCAGCCATAGACATACATATGGCCCCTTCCTTTTGAACCTTTCTCCCACCTCCCACCCCTCTAGGTTGTCACAGAGCCCGGTCTGAGCTCCCTGAGTCATACAACAAATTCACACTGGCAAACTATTTTACATATGGAGAGTGAAAAAGTTGGCTTAAAGCTCAACATTCAGAAAACGAACATCATGGCATCCGGTCCCATCACTTCATGAGAAATAGATGGGGAAACAGTGGACACAGTGCCAGACTTCATTTTTCTGGGCTCCAAAATCATTGCAGATGGTGATTGCAGCCATGAAATTAGAAGACGCTTACTCCTTGGAAGAAAAGTTATGACCAACCTAGATAGTATATTCAAAAGCAGAGACATTACTTTGCCGACTAAGGTCCGTCTAGTCAAGGCTACGGTTTTTCCTGTGGTCATGTATGGATGTGAGAGTTGGACTGTGAAGAAGGCTGAGCGCCGAAGAATTGACGCTTTTGAACCATGGTGTTGGAGAAGACTCTTGAGAGTCCCTTGGACTGCAAGGAGATCCAACCAGTCCATTCTCAAGGAGATCAACCCTGGGATTTCTTTGGAAGGAAAGATGCTAAAGCTGAAACTCCAGTACTTTGGCCACCTCATGACAAGAGTTGACTCACTAGAAAAGACTCTAATGCTGGGAGGGATTGGGGGCAGGAGGAGAAGGGGACAACAGAGGATCAGATGGCTGGATGGCATCACGGACTCGATGGACATGAGTGAGTGAATTCCGGGAGATGGTGATGGACAGGGAGGCCTGGCGTGCTGCAATTCATGGGGTCGCAAAGAGTCAGACACGACTGAGTGACTGAACTGAACTGAGTATATATGGTAAAGGAACAACATATTTTGTTTTGATTCTTACTAAAATACTTCATGAAGTATTAAGCAAAAAAAATTTTTAAGACATTATTACCCATTTTCTGTCTACTCAATTGCTTTAATGCTATCACAGAAGCAGTAAAAACTGAAAAAAATCACTATAAATTCACAATACCTAAAAACCTACCTGTGGCCCCATGCCAATGTCAGTGTCTCTGAATGTAGGCTTTCGTTTCTAGCTTAGTGTGAGATAAAGACATTTGCTGCCAGATGCTGAAATTAGAATTTCTAATCTTAACAAACAGTACGGCATAAATTAGAATTTCTTAAACCTAGCATTAGATGTAGTTCAATCTTTTTTTTTTTTGCAGTTTAATCTTTATTATCAACCTGATCTAACCATCAACTAAATGAATAACATACACAAAAGAAAAGTATTCTACATTTTTATACTGACTTTCATTGAAGAACTTCGAATACTAAACACAGTGAATAAAGTTTAATTCTTTTAAATAACAAATTTTTGCCTGCTTTTCTACTAACATAATTATCTTGTTTACAGTTAGGGAGGTTAATTACACCAATTCCAGAAGTGTCATCAAGAAACTTTTCTAAAATAACTGCAAATACTGCATTAATTATATACTTCTTTCAAACTCTTGGAATTTACAAAAACATGAAGGGTGAACTGAGGGTTTAAGAAAATAAAAGAATACTGTAGATACAAATTCATTTACTTAAAGACTGGCTTTCTTTTTAAACAAAGTAACTACCACAAAGTCCCTCATGGTTGGAAAAAACTCAAAATAATATTGTTCACTTTCCTAAAGTGTCAGACTTTGTAGGTGCTACATGGACATGTATTCGTGAAGTTCCTTTCTTTCTTTTGTCTGGTTACTAAAAAATAAAATCTCAACTTGGTGACAGTTTAATTCTATTACCTCACAAACATTTGCTATTCTCTTCTTTTAACACAAAGAAAGCAAGCCTCAAGTTTCAGACAATTTGATAAGCAAATATCTAGCTATTTAACTAACTTACTTTCAACTTACTTACAATTAAATAATTTTTTAAATTTATTTTTTTATTGAAGGTTAATTGCTTTACAGATGTTTTCCATCAGACCTCAACATGAATCAGCCACAGGTATACATATATCCATTCCCTTTTGAACCTCCTTCCCATCTCCTACCCCATCCCTCTAGGTTGATACAGAACCCCTGTTTGAGTTTCCCGAGCCATACAGCAAATTCCCAAAGTCTATCAATTTTACATACGATAATGCAAGTTTCCATGTTACTCTTTCCATACATCTCACCCTCTCCTCCCCTCTCCCCATGTCCATAAGTCTATTCTCTATGTCTGTTTCTCCATTGCTGTCCTGTAAATAAATTCCTCAGTACCATTTTTCTAGATTCCGTATATATGCGTTAGAATATGATATTTATCTTTCTCTTTCTCATTCACTTCATTCTGTATAATAAGTTCTAAGTTCATCCACCTCAACAGAACAGACTCAAATGCGATCCCTTTTTTTAATGTTGTTTTCTTTTTTACTAATTTTTTTATTGAAGGATAATCGCTTTATAGAATTTTGTTGTTTTCTGTCTAAATGCATTCCCTTTTATGGCTAAGTAACATTCCATTGTGTATATGTACCAAAACGTCTTTATCCATTCATCTATCAATGGACATCTAGGTTGTTTCCATGTTCTGCTACCACTGTAAATAGTGCTGCAATAAACAATAGGATTCATCTGTGTTTGTCAATTTTGCTTTTTCTCAGCGTTTATGCCTAGGAGTAGGGTTCCTAGAACATATGGTGGTTTTATTCCGAGTTTTTAAAGTAATCTCCATACTGTCTTCCATAGTGGCTATATCAATTTACATTCCCAACAGTGCAACTGTGTCTAGAACCAGGTTTACTTATAATAATGCACAAACAGGTACAGAACTACTGGAAAGTGTTTTTTAAGATTCTCATACTTCTCATTTTTCAAGTACAAATAGACAAAATCAGGTACCTAGCCCCTTAAAAGAGATAAACAACTGAAACAGACTTATCAGTAGAAGAGAAAAATCTTTGAAAAAAATGACTGAGGAGCAAAGACCTATATGAGTTATCAATCAATCCGTAAATCTCCTGATTTCTAGCCAGTTTTATTTTGGAGAATTATCCGATAATGTGACTCAGTCTGAACACATGCTAAAGACTCTGTTGCCAACAACCCGAGATCAGGGGTTACAGCAAAATATCTGACATGCATTTCTAAATATCAGAAGCTATTTTTCTTTTCTTTTTCTACAGTAATAATTCTTCTTAAAGGAGAAATACAACATATAGAAAACTATACTTCAGATGCTGTGATTGGAGGAAAAATGCTTGAGACCAAAGGGCTAGCATCCTAACTAGCTAGAAATCATTGGTGATCTATAGTTCAAATAGAATCTTAATTTTTATGGCATATAACAATGCTCATATAACTTTTGCCAACATTAATAATTAACTGCTGGTGTTTAATTATTTTAAAACAGACATTTCACTTATGCCTCAACAAAAGCATCAGTGGACTTCCTATTTCATTAAATTTTTTAGGAACCAGTCACACTTAACTTACAGCTAATCTTCCTGTAATTATTCCCCTATTATTATATTGGTAGACAATAAATGTCAAATGTTAATATTTTGGGCCCCAAACCAAAAAAACTTTAACCTTTAATTAAATTAGAGGTATGTTAAACCTACAAAAACTCTTATATATACAAGAAGGGGGAGAAGGGGAGGAGGGGAAGACAGAGGATGAGATGGTTGGATGGCATCACCAACTCAACAGATACAAGTTTGGGCAGACTCCAGGAGTTGGTGATGGACAGGGAAGACTGGCATGCTGCAGTCCATGAGGTCACAGAGTTGGACACGACTGAGCAACTGAACTGACATTTTTAAGGGAAACAAACTCCCTTTTTGTAACAGAACATTCTTAATTTATGACTTGCCTGATTTACCTTTGTGATTAGATTCAGGATGTGCATTCTTGGTTGAAATGCAGTACTGTATTAGCACATTGTGTCCTCAGGGTATCATGGATGTACATCTGCCCTTCATTAATGACACTATTAATACTTGGCTAAGGTACTGTCCAATTTTTTCACTTCATAATTACTAATTTCTCCCTTGCAATATATGTTGGAGAAATTCTAAATTCAAATACCCTCTGTCTTTACTGACTGCCCCCTAGATTTGAGATCGTTTGATGATTCTTGCCTGACCCAATACTTGGAATGATAGCTGCATAATGATAATTTTCTAACTTCTCGATTTACCTCTTGGCATTCTATTATAAACAACTGACCTATCTTCTCTCTCTCTGCTATCAACAGAGAACCAATTCATTTTCCCTCCAATGGTTTATAACTTAATACTGTAGTTTTTTGGCACTACAAGGATCTCAAACAGCTCATGGGAGAATCCTACAAGCTGATTACTGTGACAAGTCTCCATTCTTTTAGGGGGTACTTTTTTCCTTACTTTCCAGTGTTACAAGATGTTGCAGGCTTATTTTGTACCTGTGCTGCACCAATCCTAGAATAAGTCATTTTTCCAAGGAGCCCATGTTTCATTGACTGGGGAGTCATCAGTTCAGTTCAGTTGCTCAGTCGTGTCTGATTCTTTGTTACCACATGGACTGCAACACACTAGCCTTCCCTGTCTATCACTAACTCCCAGAGCTTGCTAAAACTCGTGTCCATCGAGTCCATGATGCCATCCAACCGTCTCATCCTCTGCTGTCCTCTTCTCCTACCTTCAATCTTTCCAGCATCAAGGTCTTTTTCAACGAGTCAGTTCTTTGAATCAGGTGGCCAAAGTACTGGAGCTTCAGCTTCAGCATCAGTCTTTCCAATGAATATTCAGGACTGATTTTCTTTAGGATTGACTAGTTTGATCTCCTTGCTGAGAAATGTTTATGTGAAATACAAGTGGCTTCATTGCTTTCAGTTTGGAATTTGGGGGAGTCATAGTAGAAACTAAAACTGTGTGTTATGTACACTCATAGTTACTGGAGTGCTTTTGTTTCTTATTCTTGTCAACAAACAAAGGTAAGAAATATATTTAGGTAGGTAGGTATGTATATACACAGAAATACACAGACACACACACAGCTTCATATAAATGCATATAACACATATATATGCATATTTTTAAAGGCATATGTCCCTAATGATATTTTGAACTATAATCTATTCACATAGTATTCTCTTTTATTTCCACATCTACAACTATGTTTCCTTATTTCCTTCAGTGAGAACAAGGGCTCCCAAGAATATCAACACCTATATTCATTTTCTTAATCCCATAATACAAATATATCTACAATTTCAGAACTGCTTTGTCCATACTACTGAAAAAAAAATCTTCTCAAGAGATTTATTTGCAACTACCCCCACTATCTCTTACATCACATCTTGCATAAAAGAGTATATACAGTCTAATACTGTTTTAGTAAAATGGTTAGTTCTTTCATTTTCCCTTAAGTGTAATTACAATGTTTATGTGAAATACAACTGGGCTCATTTGCTTTGAGTTTGGAATTGCACTCCTTTCCCATTCTTAATGATTTAGTTATACTTTTACACACAGAGATTAGCAACATGATTCCAAAATTCAAAACTACATGCGTAAAGCTATGTTCAGGGGACTCTTTTTCACTGTAGCCTTTTTGCTCCATTCCCTCCAACTCTTGTAAGTAACCAACTTCACTGTTTTCTGGTTTATCCTTTCTTCACTTCTTTTTGTAATGATAAGCTTTGTTTTACATAAAAGATAGCATATTGTATAAGCTTATTACACACCTAACATTACCTCTAAATATAGCTGTAAAGTCAGTACTCCATTACACATATGTACCATAGTGGATTTCAATCAATCTTCTATTCTTAGGCTTTTATGTGGTTTCAATAATATGCAGTTATACACAATACTGCAACGGATACTTTATGTGTATGCATTTAATACTGTTGGGGGTATGTCTTCAAAGATCAATTTCCCACAAATGGGAGTGCTGGGTAAAAAGTAGGCACGCATGTTGTATTCTTAATATTGTCAATCCCTTCAAAATATAGTTGGAAAGTATTATATTTTGATTCATATCTTGGAAATCCTGGTGTACCTTTTTTCAATTTCAGCCATTAGCTAAATGTACTCTCATAATGCTGGAACTCTCTCTCTCTTTTACTTTGGCTAAACTTGAATATTTTTATAATATTTTAAATTCTGAAAATCTTTGGAGGAAGGAATTTTCAGGAAAAATTATGTTACTTTACTTACTGAGTGGTGTTGTGTCCGGAGGTGGAAAATTCTCAGTAAAGTTGACATTACACAAGTCTGTGCTACAGCAGCAGAACCGGTATGTTCCATTCTGAATTGAGGGTGGGGTGGTAGTTACTACACATTCTTCATAGTGACACTCCTGGGGATCACCAATGTGAGACCAACATCCTACAAGTAGAGTTCAATGTAAAAAAGTTAGGAGTCTGTAGGATTAGAAAGAACTAAAAGGAAAACAACAAACAAATTGCAAACAATGTGATGGAGGCAAATAAGTTATACAACTCTCTTGCAAACCAAAAGGAAAACACATTTTTAAAAATAACAGAAAAAGACAGAGCATAAAAAGGCATTTTGTGGGAGGAAAAAGCCATTAATAAAATGTTTCACTTCATAATTAATCAAAGAATTATTATTAAAACATCTATAAGAATACTTTTTTATCTATTAAATTGTTCTGGTTTTTAAAATAATGATATATAATGATAACAAGGATTCAATAATACTCTCATACAGTGCTGGAGGAAATGTAAACATATACAACATTTCTAGAAAGTCACATGGTGTTTTTATGAAGAGCCTTTAAAATATTCATGCTTGATAATCTAAAAATTGTACTTCAAGACGTCTATTCCATATGTATGGCTAAGTCCTTCTGCTATTTACCTGAAACTACTGCAACATTGTTAATCAGCTATTTTTGGTGTTTAAAAAAAAAAAAAAGAAGAAGTCTGTTCTGGGGCGTCCCTGGTGGCTCAGTTGGTAAAGAATCTGACTGCCAATGCAGGAGACACAGGTTTAATACCTGATCCGAGACAGTCCTGCATGACACGGGCAACTAAGTACATGAGCCACAACTACTGAACCTGTGCTCTCTGAGTCCATGCTCCACAACAGAAGCCACTGCAATGAAAAGCCCAACACACTGCAACAGAAACTAGAGAAACTAGAGAAAAGCCCATGCATTGCAGAGGAAACTCAATGCAGTCATAAATAAATTTTTTTTTAAAAAGGTCTATTCGAGATACAAAGAATTCAAAGATATTCACTGAAGCATTATATTACAATGAAAACCGGAAAACAACCTAATTTCCAACAAAAGAGTAATGTGTAGGTAAACTGAGATACATGTATACAATGAAATACCATATAGATGTTGAAAGTGTTCTCAAGGAATATTTAAAGACAGGAAAATATCCATGATATAATTTAAAATGGGATCCAGAGAGACGTTTTGGGGTGGGAGGTGGGAGGGGGATTCAGGATTGGGAGCTCGTGTACACCTGTGGTGGATTCATGTCGATATATGGCAAAGCCAATAGAGTATTGTGAAGTAAAATGAAGTTAAAAAAAAAATTTTAATGGGAAAACTGTATATTTCTTATATAGTATTACCATAATTTGGGAAAAAAAATTACACAAACATATAACATAGTTGTACAAATATAGTACCTGAAGGGAATAAACCAATGTACTTTAAAAAATTTTTTATTGGTATGGAATTGTAGACATTTATTTCTCTTACAGTTTTTTCTAAACTTCATAGAATGTTATTAACATTGTAATAACATACTATTAAAATAAGCTAAAAATCAATTACCCTTTGTAAATTTGGAGCTTGTTTGAATACATACATGAATACATACTTTTAAATTTACTGTTTTCCTACAGACGGTGTTATAATCTATCTCCATGCCCTTTTTAGATAATCTTCAAATGTATGAAACTTACTTCAGGTAAGAAAAGTATTACTTGCCTTGTTTTACCAGATTGATGTCCCCTTTTGATTTCTCCCAAAGGCCATAGCAGGTGCTACCTTTTGAGCATAATATTGTTCCGTTTTCATGAGAGATTCTACTTTCACCTATCCCAAGGTCTTGTTGATATGGATCTTTAAATGCACAGAGACGTTCTTGATTCTGAGAAGCTAAAACAAAGGAAAAAATGACAAATTCGTTATATGATAATCTTTGCAAAAAATTATTACAAAAGCCTTTATAATAGTCTTTTTGAAAGCCACTTTAAATTTCCCTACTAAATTCCTAACAAGGTGTGGGTAACTGAGAAATTTTTTACATACTTAGTAATATTTTCTATTAGTTTGTTAACTTCCAAACAAGAAGCAAACTTACTTAATACACATTTCTCAAAAGCAATACCCTCTTATACAAATTATTCTCATCACTCTATGGAATATTAATGTCTGAATTAACAAATACCATCAGAAAAATGTCTATGCTCTAAACTATTAAAAATTAAAAATAAAGAAATCAACAAACCTAGAAGGCTGAATAATTTTTGGAAATTCTACAGTATCCCCCTCTACCATATTTTACAGCAAATTGTAAAATGCTAAACCTAACATCATTAGCCATATTAAACTAAGGATGAGGACTGACTGCAAATGGATACATGATTTTTATCTGGACTATTCCAAAATTACACGTGGTAATGTTTGCACAGCTTTGTAAAATTTATCAGAAAAAAAAATAACTTCACTTAAAATGAGTGAATTTCATGCTATTATATAAATTATACCTTAATAAACCTGTTTTCAAATATTAAGCCTATCAGTGGTCAAAAAGAAAATGATTTTCCATTATTAAAAATATCAATAAAATAGCCAGAAAAAGAGATGCTTAATAATCCCTTATACTAAAGGTCACCCAAATGTATTTTCAATGCCAGTCAAGCTTTCTCCATATACATAATCGATTTAACCAATCTCAGCACATTTGCCACATAAATTTATCAGCTAACAAACATTTACCAACAGTGCTGAGACTACAAAAGAAGTAAATGGTCATCAAAAGCAATGGTTGATCTTTATTTGGTTTTATAAAGCAGACATTCCTAATGGTTTGACTAACTAGTAGCCAGGCTCTTCTGTCCATGGAATTTTCTAGGCAATTAATACTGGAGTAGGTTGCCATTTCCTACTCCAGGGGGATCTTCCTAACCCAGGAATCAAATCCGTGTCTCCTGCATTGACAGGTGGATTCTTTACCACTGCACCACCTGGGAAGCCCATGTTAGCACTACAGATGATCTATTAAAATAATGTTTCTCATACAAAAGTAGGACCAAACCCTAGAAAAGAAAGGAAAGACCAACAACTGTGGGCTCAAGTCCATTCAGAAACACAGACCTGCCATATTTATTACAACAGACCACATTCAAAGTACTGGGCTAAGTAACTAGAGGATTTATAAGTAGATAACATAGAGTTCCACCCCTCAAGCATCTTAAAGTCTACTTGGAGACAGAGAGTAATTACTTAAAAAAAAAAAAGTGATTTCCACAATTAAAAATTACTTCAGGCATTCTTCTAGAAGATATCCACTAATACCAAATAAATGGCCAGAAAATACAGGATATCTTTTCATAAAAACTAATCTTAGGACATTAGCCTGATTATAATTCTACCATATTTTACCATAAATAGTCACATACTCAAATTCCTTTAATGACAGACATTTATGTTATCTTGCATATTTAATATCAGTATTTCCTTAGCTATACCCTAATTTGCAAACTCTCACAAATTATTAAGATTGAAATAAAATATATCTCTACATATAAAGTACATACAGCAGAGAGACTGATACTTAAAAGATGCAAACTAAAAAGAAAATTCTGTAATATAGATCTTTAAAAAAAGCATGCCTATTTTAACTCCCTATCCCTATTTCTTGATTAAAGTTAAAGACTCCTTAGCTACTACCACTTGCTGAAATTATATAACCCACTCTGCTTCCCTTTTTGTCATTATTGTTAGAAAGGTCAGAATGAATTTATAAACTAAACATCTCTGGTTTTTCACAACAAAGATAGTCTATTTTTTCTCCTTCTGTTCTTATCCATTTTGTCTAGAATTTTGTGTTGAATATTGAGTTAATGGATAGGGATCTAACCATACCTGGAAGTAGAAGAAAATGCCTTATTTAATTTAAAAATAAAAAGAAAATGAATATTATCATGAAATGACACAAAATAAAAATTTTTCCTCTTCCTGGATTTCTTTTACAATAGAAAAGCACCAAAAGGCATGAGCATAATGGCATAAAATTTTAGTGCCATTATTAAATAATTCAATGAATGAAACCTAGAAGACTCCTTAAAGAGAAAAACAATAAATCCAATCTCCTCTATGTTTCCCTCTCTCTCTTCACCCCAATATCATCAAAGCAATAAAGGTACAAATGTAGGTACACTGAATCATACCTTTATTGTCTTTCAGTTTTCACTGATTTTTTTCTTAAAATTACTTCAGCCTGGACTCCCCTGGTGGTTTAGTGATTAAGAATCCACCTGCCAATGCACAGGACATGAGTTTGATCCCTGGTCCAGGAAGATCCCACATGTCCCAGAGCAGATAAAGCCCAGAAGCCTCAACTACTGCAACCATCTGATGCAACTACTGAAGCCCACAAGCTCTACAGCCCATGCTCCACAACAGAGAACCACCACAATGAGAAACTCCCAACGAAGAACAGGCCCTACTCACTACAACTAAAGAAAGCCCACATGCAGCACTAATGACCCAGTGCAGCCTAAAAAAAAAAGTCTAATTAGTATAGGGAAAATATACTTTACTATTTTAAGAATAACTCTTTCAAATTTTGATTCCGCAAATTACCATATAAAATAAAGATGTCTAGCAAAACACCTTTTGCTCAAATCAAAGAAAAGAAATCCATTTCATAAAAGAGTGCTTATAGCTTTTTAAATGCTACTTGTTGTAATGTTTCAGCAGTATCTCTATAGAAAGTTTTGGATCCTTCATAAATCGTGTAGGCAAAGAAGGCATGAAATAAAAAGTATTATGAGAGAGTCTAGCCTAGCATTATACTGTCACATACAGAGACCTAATTATTTACATGTGGTTTTCTAAATTTATCAACAGCTTGGCAAATCTTGGTCAGTTGAATACAGTCAATTAGCTCTCTTAAGAGACATCCTTAACCAAGTACTGTGATTAGACATGAGTCTTTTAAAAGTTGTTCTCCTCATTTTAAAGAGGTGATATTTGGTTGTAATAAGCACTAAAACAATTTTGATTAACATAACTATCTTAAAATGCAAATAGTCACATCCAAACTAACAGAGATATCTTCATAAAAGATAAAGTGGACCATGCTTAAAATCTATTAGCTCCCTGAAGTTGCTAGAATGAAATTCAAGCACTTCATTTAGCAATGAAGCCCATTTATAATTAAGACCCAAGAGGAACATGACGAATTTTGTGGGCCCTAGGAACTTCTGTTTTCATGGGACCTTTCCTCCATTAAAAAGTATAATTGCATTGGGAGAAAAACAATAATACTAAATATCAGAACATTTTTTTCAACAATAATTTCAATTTTTTTCCTTCTGATTTTAAAACAAATTAAAACATTTTCATGGGCAAAAATACTGCAAAAATACTATGGGTCCTGGACACTATGCCTACTGTGCCTAATGGGTAAGTCAGCCCTAGGACTCAATCTTGCCATTCATGCCATTTCTCCATTCTTCACTTTCCACCACACAAATATGTCAAGGGCTTTTCAGGCCTTTACACATAATATACGCAATATCCAGAATGCCATTTTTGATGCTCTTCTTTACCATTATATGGTACTATATTTTATCAATTTAACATACATATCTTCTCCACCAAGCAGGAAGGTGACTTCACTTGTTCTCAGAGTCAGATTAGGTTCACAAAACTCATTTTGTATACCATAAGTCCCCAACAGTGTTAAGGGCAGTTTTCATATCTACATAAATTACACTCAATATCATATTCCCACTCAAAGATTATATATCTAGGCAATAATCATCCAGTCCTTTGACCAGGAAACTATAAATGAAGCAATTAAGATAGTATTAGTATAGAGATAACATATACTATTTTGCTCCATATACATATAAAACTGAAAATAAAGTAAACATTTTCTGTTTACATAAGCGTTCTGGTTTCTGCATTTGCTAATCATATGCAGCACTTAATGTCCAGGAACAGGTGTGGCATGTCTAGAATACTCAGCTGTCTAATATTTCCCACTCTGTGACATAACACTATCAAGAATGCAGGGTATAAAGGTATGGCATAGTTTCATCATGTCAGCATCAGTTAACTGTCATTACAGACATAAATCAGCATCATTATGCTTATACTGAAAACTACTACCTACTTGCTTTTATGAGGGAAGAAAAGAAAGGGAAAAAAGGCTGTACTGAAAATATTAACACTGTGTGTACTCAGT
The DNA here is from genome assembly GCA_006410875.1 of Neotragus pygmaeus. Lineage (NCBI taxonomy): Eukaryota > Metazoa > Chordata > Mammalia > Artiodactyla > Bovidae > Neotragus > Neotragus pygmaeus. Next base: position 90,416 of record SJYV01042000.1, read on the forward strand.
CATATCCGATTCTTTGCAACCCCATGGACTGTATAGCCCAACAAGCTCCTCTGTCCATGGAATTTTCCAGGCAAGAATGTTGGGAGCGAGTTGCCATTTCTTCCTCCAGGGGATCTTCCCCAGGGACTCGAACCTGTGTCTCCTACATTGACAGACAGAATCTTTTACCAGTGCATCACCTGGAAAGTGAAACTATGAACTATTTGCCCTTTTTAAGAACAAAGAACAAACAAATACTATCATATTATTTGACCTTTCATGAAAATATATTCATGATTACTTATATGTTTCAAAAACAAAAGTTTTTGAATGATTTTTATGTTAGATTTTTTACTTTAAAATGCCAATCTATCCATAGGTAATTGAAAAGAAATACAGGGAAGAGAATTTGATTCACAAACTAGGTTCCCACTTCTCCATTCTCTGGCCACTGAATAAAACTTACGCTAGTCCAGTCTAGAAAAGAAAAGAAAAATAGAGAGTAGTCCAATACCTCTCTCATCAATGCAAACATCCCAACCACACAATCACTATACAGTAGTAACAAAACCAATAGATCGCTATTAGCATAATCCACAGAGTTTAATCATATTTTATCAATAATACATGTACTTATCTGTGTGAAAAAAAATTTAATCAATTTTGTCATATACTATCGCAATCCAAACATTCAACCATATTATCACTCTCTTTAAAATCATGATCCCTTTGTCCCCCATTCCTAATCAATAGTAACCACTAACCTGCTCTCCAACTCAATGATTGATATTTCACAGGTGTTCATACAGTACATATAGAGACTGACTTTTTTCACTGAGCAAAAATTCCTTGAGGGTCATCCAATTTGCTGCATGAATCAATAGTTAATTATTTTATGTAGTAGCATTTCATGATGTAGATGAGATGTACAATCTGTTTAATTTCTCATTTTATGAAGCTTATGGGGTAGTTTTCAGGTTTATCTGGCTATTAGAAATAACATTATTATGAACATTTGTATATATGTTCAAGTTTATCAGGATTTTTGTTTAGAGTAAAATAAGATTAAAGTCCTAGAAAAATAAAGTATGACATCAGCAAAAAAGAAACTTGACACTCAGACCATGTGCTCTACCAACAAAAAACACTGGACCCCAATATATATATGTCCATTAAAAGTTTATTACAGAAATTTCAAAAATCTCTAACCTCTGTTAACCAAGTAGTTCTAGTATGGAGAGAAGTGGGTTGTGCTACGGGATCTTGGTTTAAAGAACCATTCGTGTAGAATACTCTTTATATATATATATATATAACACGGTACTTATGGCACAAAGTCTTTAAGATGAGAGATTCCAGTTTGGGGATGCCGATGTTTAAAGGAAGCCTAGTTCTTTGTAACAAGGTCCAACAAGCATAGCAGAGCTCTTTCCCTTTGATGCCTGGACACCCAGAGCCTTTTAATGTGGAGCTTTTCCCAGAAATACAAGAATAACACTGATCCATCCATCTTTATTTCCTTTCCCTACATTAAAAACAGACACATGGCAAATAAATTTTCACATTAAAAGAATGTGACTCTAACATGAAAATTAAAACTGCAATGAATGGTAAAAGTCAGTAATCATTTAAGACAAAAACTCTCAACAAAGCAGATACAGAATGAATGCACCTCAACAGAATTAAGCCCACACATGAAAAATCACAACAAAACACTCCGCAGAGAAAGGCTGAGACCTTCTCTTTCAGTATCAGGATCCAAGACAAGGATGCCTACTTGACACTTCTATTCAACACTATTCACAGTCCTAATCAAAGCAATTAGGCAAGAAAATAACATAGAAAGCATCCAAAATGTAAAGAAGTAAGTAAAACTGTCACTATTTGCAGACAATATACTATACATAGAAAACCCTAAAGATTCCACCAAAAACCCAAAACCTATGAGAACTAGTAAATGAATTCAGTAAAGCTGCAGGACACAATAATAAGACTGAAATTTGCAGCACTTCTACACACTAAGAGCAAACAAACAGAAAAATGAAGAAAATAATCCCATTCACAATTGCATCAAAATGAGTAAAATGCCTTAGGATAAATTTTAACCAAGGAAGTGAAAGACCTGTACTCAGAAAATGTTCAGTATCTTAAAGATGATATTAAAAAAATGCAAAGAAATCCATTTATCAGTGCTCATGGATTGGAAGAATTAGCATTATCAAAATGTCCATACTACCAAGCAACCTACAGATTCTATGCAATTCCTATCAAAATAACAATAGTATTTTTCACAGAACTAGAATAAATAATTCTAAATCTACATAGAAACACAAAATGCCTCAATAAACAAAACAATGTTTTGAAAAAGAACAAAGCTGAAAGTAACACATTCCCTAATTTCAAACTATACTACAAAAGTATAATAATCTAAACAGTGTGATACTGGCACAAAAAGAGATACAGAAATCAATAGAACAGAACAGCAAGCCCAGAAATAAACCCAGGCTTAAATGCTCAATCAATATAAGCCAAAGGAGGCAAGAATATTCAATGGATACAGTCTCTTAAATAAATGGTGCTGGGAAAACTAGACAATGACATGCAAAAGAATGAAATCGGACCACTTTTTTACATCATACACAAAAACAAACTCAAAAGGGGATACAGAATTAAATCTAAGATTGAAACTATAAAACTCTCAGAAGAAATCATAGGCAGTAAGCTTTTAGGCATTAATCTTAACAATATTTTTTGGCTATGTCTCCTCAGGCAAGGGAAACAAAAGCAGAAATAATCAAATGGGATAATATCAAACTAAAAAGCTGAAACTCCAGTACTTTGGCCACCTCATGCGAAGAGTTGACTCATTAGAAAAGGCTCTGATGCTGGGAGGGATTGGGGGCAGGAAGAGAAGGGGACCACAGAGGATGACATGGCTGGATGGCATCACGGACTTGATGAATGTGAGTCTGAGTGAACCCTGGTAGTTGGTGATGGACAGGGAGGCCTGGCGTGCTGCAATTCATGGGGTCGCAAAGAGTCGGACACGACTGAGAGACTGAACTGAACTGAACTAAACTGAAAAAGCTTTTGCACAGCAAAGGAAACCATCAACAGAATGAAAAATCAACCTACTTTATGGGAGAAGATATTTGTAACTCCAATAAGGAGCTGACATCCAAAATATATAATGAACTCATTCACCTCATAAGAAACTGTGAAAACTTCTTAAGGAGATGGGACTAACAGACCACCTTACCTGCCTCCTGAAAAACTTGTATGCAAGTCAAGAAGCAACAGTTAGAACCAGACATGGAACAATGGACTGGTTTAAAACAGGGAAAGAATTACATCAAGGCTGTAAATTGTCACCCTGCTTATTTAACTTATATGCAGATTACATCATGTGAAATGGCAGGCTGGATGAATCACAAGCTGGAATCAAGGTTGCCAGGAGAAATATCAACAATCTCAGACATGCAGATGATACCAACCTAATGGTAGAAAGAAGAGGAACTAAAGAGCCTCTTGATGAAGGTGAAAGAGGAAATTGAAAAAGCTGGCTTAAACTCAGCATTCAAAAAAGGAAGATCACTGCATCCAGTTTCATCATTGCATGGCAAATAGATGGGGGAAAAAATGGAAACCATGACAGACTTTATCTTTTGGGGTTCCAAAATAATTGCAGATGGTGTCTGCAATTAAATTGCATTCATTTAATGAAATTAAAAGACACTTGCACCTTGCAAGAAAAGCTATGACAAACCTAGACAGCACATTAAAAAGCAGAGACATCACTTTGCCAACAAAGGTGCATACAGTCAAAGCTATGGTTTTTCCAGCAATCATATATGGATGTGAGAGTTTGACCACAAAGAAGACTGAACACTGAAGAACTGATGCTTTCAAACTGTAGTGCTAGAGAAGACTTGAGAGCCCCTGGTACAGCAAGGAGATCAGAGTCAATCCTAAAGGAAATCAACCCTGAACATTCACTGGAAGGACTGATGCTGAAGCTGAAAAAACTCTGGCCACCTGATGCAAAGGGTCGACTCATTAGAAAAGACTCTGATGCTGGCAGAGACTGAAGGCAGGAGGACAAGGGACAACAGAGAATAACTGACTCAATGAACATGAGTTTGAGCAAACTCAGGGAGATGATGAAAGACAGGAAAAGCCTGATATAGTGTAATCCACAGGGTCAAAGAGTCAGACATGACTTTGCAACTGATCAACATTCAACTCAATACCCCTCGCCCCATCAAAAACCCCAAACAATACAATTAAACAATGGGCACATGTACATCTGTGGCTGATTCATGTCAATGTATGGCAAAAACCATCACAATACTGTAATTAGCCTCCAATTAAATTAATTTTTTTTAATGGGCAGAAGACCTGAATAGATATTTTTTTCAAAGACATACAGATGGCAAACAGGCACATGAAAAGATGCTACACATCAGTAGTCGTCAGGAAAACGCAAATCATAACCCCAATGAGACAGACACCTCACACCTGTCAGACTATTCTCAAAAAGACAACAAAGAACAAGTATTGATGAAGATGTGGAGAAAAGAAAACCATTGTACACAGTGGGAATATAAATTGGTGCAGTCACTACAGGAAATAGTAAGGAGGTTCCTCAAAAAATTACAAACAGAACTACCATACAAGATAGCAATTCAACTTCTATTTATCTGAAGAAAATGAAAACACTAATTTGAAAAACTATAAGTACCCCTACGTTCACTGTGTCATTATTTATATATGGAAGCAATTTAAGTATCTATCAACTTGGATGTATATTTATATACACACAAGAAAAATAAGATGTGGTTTATATATACACAATGGAATATTACTCAGATATAAAAAAAAGAATGAAATCTTGCTAATTGGAACATCATGCATGGATTTAGAGGGTATTACACTAAGTGGATTTAGAGGGTATTACACTAAGTGGAGTAAGAGATACACCATGTGATTCCACTTTTCACATGTGGAATAAGCGAAGAGATAAACAGAACAAAACAGAAACAGCCCCATAGATACAGATAACAAATTGGTGGTTTCCAGAAGGATGGAGGATGGTGGGTGGGATATCTAGGTAAAGGAGATTAAGAGATATAGATGAATAATTGTAAAATAAACATATCATGGTGCTATAATATAGGAATTACAGATAACAATATTGTAGTAATTGCAGCAATATTGCAGTATGGTGACAGGTAGTAGCTGGATTTATCATGTGATCATTTCATAACATATAAAAAAATACTGATTCACTGTGTGGTACACCTGAAATATAATATTGCATGTCAATTATAACTCATCTTTCTTAAAACCATGAATGAAAAAAATTTTAACTACAGTGAGATACTATTGAACACCTATTAGAATGACTAAAATTTAAAAATAACAAAACAAAAAACTCTTGACAGTATCAAGTACTGACCAGGGTACTGACACAGATGGGACATACACTTACCAATTAACTTAGCAGTCCCATTCCCTGATACCTACAGATATTAATACAAATGTAATGAAAATCTATGTTTACACAAAAATCTTTATGTGAATGCTTGTAGTGATTTTACTTATAGTCACATAAAACTATTTATAACCCAAAAGTACCTCAACTGAAAACCAGATAAACAGAAACTACTCTGCAATAAAAAAGGAATGAACTATTGACATGAAAAAGAACATGAATGAATTTCAAATACATGATTCTAAATGAAAGAAGCCAGACTAAAAAAGCTGTATACTATTTGATGCATTACATGACATTCTAGAAAGGTAAAATTACAGGAATGGAGTGAGATTACTGGTTACCAGAGCCCCAATGGAAAAGGAAGGAGTAACTGATTATGGTGGTACTGAAAGAGTATTTCTAAAGGGTAGAAATGTTCTGTATCTTAATTGGGGTGGTAGTTAACATGATTATGTACTTGACAAACTTCACAGAACTGTATAACCAAAAGAGAAAAATTCACTTAAGGAAATTTAAAACTAAACCTTAAAAATAATTTGGTGCAGATAATTTTTGAATATGTTAGTAGATTAATATATTAATTCCTTTTTAAACTCCATGTTGAATTCTAAAAAGGAATGTCTCCACATTACAAGAAAAGTAAATTAACCCAAAATCTCTTCAATTTCATGAAGGCTGACAGAGGTGAAGAAGCTGCAGAAGAAGAGTTTGAAGTGAGCAGAAGTTGGTTCATAAGATTTAAGGAAAGAAGTAATCTTCTTAACATAAAAGTGCAGTGAAGTAGCAAGTACCAATGTAGAGGCTGTAGCAAGTTACTCAAGAGATCTAGCTAAGATATTAATAATTAGGGAAAGTGCCTACACTAAACAACAGATATTTTTAATGCAGATGATGAAACAGACCTGTGTTGAAAGAAGATGCCATCTAAGAGCTTTGAGCTAGAGAAGTCAATTCCAGTCTTCAAAGCTTCAAAGGACAGGCTGACTCTCTTGTTAGGAGTTAATACAGCTGGTGACTTGATGTTGAAGCCAGTGTTCATTTACCATTCTGAAAATCCTGGGGCTCTTAAGAATTATGCTAAATCTACTTTGCCTGTGCTCTATAAATGGAACAACAAAGCCTGGATGACAGTACATGTTTACAACATGGTTTATTGAGTATCGTAAGCCCACTGTTTGGACCTACTGCTCAGAAATAAGAATCCTTTCAAAACATTACAGCTCCCTTACAGTGCACCTGGTTACCCAAGAGCTCTTAAGGTGATGTACAAAGAGATTAATGCTGTTTCCATGCCTGCTAACGCAACATCCATTCTGCAGACCAAAGATCAAAGCAACATTTCAACTTTCAAGTCTTATTTAAGAAATACATTTTGTAAGGGAATACTGGCATAGATAGTGATCTCTCTGACAGATATGCACAAAGTCAATTTAAAACCTCTGGAAAGGATTCACCATTCTGGATGCCATTAAAAACATTTGTGATTCATGGAAAGAGGTCAAAAATTTTAACATTAACAGGAGATTGGAACAAAGGATTCAGAACATTACATAAACTTAGTTGATAAACCAACACCTGGGTTTCAGAGGATTGGCTCCACTTTTGAAGAGTTCTATCGTGGATAAATTGCTATCAAAAAGCACCACAGGCAACAAAGAAGTTTGTTTGTAAAAGGAAGAGTCCATTGATGCAGCAAACTTTCTTACTTTTATTTTCTTGATTATCATAGTCACCTACTTCAGGAACCACCACCTTGATCAGTCAGCAGCAATCAACATGGAAGAAACACTCTACTACAAAGATTATGATCTGCTAAAAGTTCAGATGATGGTTAGCATTTTTTAGCAATAAAGTATTTTTAAATTAAGGTGTGTACTTCTTTTTTTAGACATAACATACATGTATTAGGAAAACAAGAAAGTTACATGACTTACTTTTTTGGTGGTATTCTGGAACCAAACTCAGAGAATCCCCAAAGTTAAATAACCCAAAATAATACTCTAGGTTATGAATGCACACCTTATGTACTAAAACTATAGGTACATGGGGAAAAAAAGCAGATTCATTCCAACTCAAGAAAGCATTAGTTGTGGGGAGCATAAAACGGGATGAAATCAGGGAGTGGGGTTTTAACTAATGTAATCTATGCACATACACATTTTTAAAACATAGTACAAACATGACAAAACGTTAACACTTATTAAATCTTGGTATTCAGTCATTTCTCTGAGTGTTAATCTGTTTAAAATATTTCATAACAAAAAACTGTTTAAGCTTTAAAAGTTGGGCTTTTTTGGCAATGATAGCTTAAATGTTCTAGACATGATTCATATAACTAGAGCACTGAGAAGAACTTAGGGGTTAATAGTTCAAAACTGGAGTAAACTAAAACAATGCATCAAAGTAGAATACCTTGACAGAGTTTTGAACATACAAGGTGAAGACTCACCAGGCCAATCTACAGCTGAGTATTTGGGGAAAACTTTTTAAATGGGGGAATGTATCCCAGGTGTAGAAGGTTAGTATGAAATCCAAAAATCAATTAACCTATCACATCAATACAATAAAGAAGAAAATTCATATGATCATATCAATAGATGAAGGAAAAGTGAAAAAATTCAACAACTACTCAGGGGAAAAGCCATGAATACAGAGGAACTTGCTCATCTTGCTTCTGATAATGAAGGAGTCTCGGTTGGGGGAGGGGGGATAGGTATGTGGGAATTCTATACTTTCCAGGCAATTTTGCTGCAAACCTAAAAGTGTTCTAAAAACTAAAAGTCTCCTAAAAAAAAAACGGGGATGGGAGATAGGGATTGGAATGGCACAATGAAAAACTGGGTAAAAGATGTAATTATGGAAATAGCTGCATTTTAAAAAAACATTTAGATAGCCACTAAATGTATTTCAAGTGGTGGTGGTGGTGGTTTAGTCGCTAAGTCGTGTCCAACTCTTGAGACCCCATGGATTGTAGCCTGCCAGGCTTCTCTGTTAATGGGATTCTCCAGGCAAGTTAACACTCTGAATACAAATCAACAGATGAATAGTCGTTCCTAATTTGGCCAGGATGGCCTGTGGTGGGAGGGTAGTAATTTAGAGACAAATTAAAGAGGTATATTTTGTTTTCTTTTGGTTGTCAAAATGAGTTGGGGGGGTTTGGTGGCTTTAATGTCAGTGGCCAGGACTGCTAAATATTCAGCAATATGCAAAACAGCTCTGCAGGCAAAAGAATCATCCCTTCCAAAATGCAACCCCACTCCCACAATAAGGAGGTACAAAGGGAATTGATGTTATGATTTCTGACATTTAAGGAAACAAGTATAATACAGACAATTAATCCACAATATGTGAATATGCTTGCCAAATAACTAACAGGATGTAAAAGAAATCTTTTTCTTTGCTTTACCATTAGGTAGTCAACTGTAGTCAATTCTTATTCTCAGCTAAATGAATTGTTCCTTCTGATTTCAAATTCTCAAATTTTCTTCCTTCCCCTGAATCCTGGAAGCATCATTTTTATGTCAAAACTGTTCATAGTGAATATCAGATTTTCAAAGATGAAGCTGATTTTAATAGTTCCTTTCACCAACCTAGGAAGTTGGTGGACTAATTAACTGCTTGCTTTTTTCTCTTTAATTCAATAAATTTATTAGCATGAGTCTAAGTATTGTTCTCTTTTCATTATACAATTATTGATACTCAGATAATCCTTTCAATATAAAGAATACAGTCTTTTATTCAGATCAGAAAAAGAATACTGTCTCAATAACTGTTTTCATTCCCTTCCCTTGTTTTGAAAATGACAGTTATATTATGAACCCATGATTCCCAAATTCAGTACAATCTATATCAGCAATTCTTCCACTTTCTTCTGTGACAGCTTTTTGGGGTATCATTCCAGACCTCTTGAATTTTGTGGTACCTCATCTATTTTTAAAAATATTTTTATTTATTAATATCTATGCTAGGTCTTTTATCTTTTGTGGGGGGGTGTTAGGTCTAAAAGGTCTTATAGGTCTTCAATGAACCGTTCAACTTCAGCTTCTTCAGCATTACTGGTTGGGGCATACACTTGGATTACCATGATATTGAATGGTTTGCCTTGGAAAATGGACATATTTGTCGTTTTTGAGATTGCTTGCAAATACTGCACTTCAGACTCTTCTGTTGACTATGATGGCTACTCCATTTCTTCTAAGGGATTCCTGCCCACAGTAGTAGATATAATGGTCTTCTGAGTTAAATTCACCCATTACAGTCCATCTTTGTTCGTTGATTGCTAGAATGTCAACGTTCACTCCTGCCATTTTCTGTTTGACCAATTCCAATTTGCCTTGATTCATGGACCTAACATTTCAGGTTCCTATGCAATACTACTCTTTACAGCATGGGACCTTGCTTTTACCACCAGTCACATTCACAGCTGGGTGTTATTTCTGCTTTGGCTCCATCCCTTCATTCTTTCTGGAGTTATTTCTCCACTGATCTCCAGTAGCATATTGGGCACCTACCCACCTAGGGAGTTCATCTTTCAGTGCCCTATCTTTGGCCTTTTCATACTGTTCATGGGGTTCTCAAGGCAAGAATACTGAAGTGGTTTCCTATTCCCTTCTCCAGTGGGCCACATTCTGTCAGATCTTTCCACCATGACCCATCTGTTTTGGGTGGCCCCACACGGCATAGCTTTCATTGTGTTAGACCTTTTAGAACTAACACCCAAAAAAGATGTCCTTTTCATTATAGGGGACTGGAATGCAAATTAGGAAGTCAAGAAACACCTGGAGTAACAGGCAAATTTGGCCTTGGAATACACAATGAAGCAGGGCAAAGGCTAATAGAGTTTTGCCAAAGGAATGCACTGGTCATAGCAAATACCCTCTTCCAACAACACAACAGAAGACTCTACACATGGACATCACCAGATGGTTGATCGAAATCAGACTGATTATATTGTTTGCAGCCGAACATGGAGAAGCTCTATACAGTCAGCAAAAACAAGACTGGGAGCTGATTGTGGCTCAGATCATGAACTGCTTATCACCAAATTCAGAGTTAAAGAAAGTTGGGAAAACCACTAGACCATTATACAGTGGAAGTGAGAAATATATTTAAGGGCCTAGATCTGATAGAGTGCCTGATGAACTATGGACGGAGGTTCATGATATTGTATAGGAGACAGGGATCAAGACCATCCCCAAGAAAAAGAAATTTAAAAAAGCAGAATGGCTGTCTGAGGAGGCCTTGCAAACAGCTGTGAAAAGAAGAGAAGCAAAAATCAAAGGAGAAAAGGAAAGATATATCCATTTGAATGCAGAGTTCCAAAGAATAGCAAGGAGAGGTAAGAAATCCTTCCTCAGCGATCAATGCAAAGAAATAGAGGAAAAACAATAGAATGGGAAAGACTAGAGATCTCTTCAAGAAAATCAGAGATACCAAAGGAACATTTCATGCAAAGATGGGCTCGATAAAGGACAGAAATGGTATGGACCTAACAGAAGCAGAAGATATTAAGAAGAGGTGGCAAGAATACACAGAAGAACTATACAAAAAAAAGATCTTCATGATCCAGATAATCATGATGGTCTGATCACTCGCCTAGAGGCAGACATCCTGGAANAGAGTCGGACATGACTGAGCAACTGAACAACCACCAACTTTGGGACAATGACCAAATAAATATTTATTTAAAAAAAGAAAAGACAGTGTGGTACTGATATAAGGTTATACTGGAAAAGGTTATAAGAAAAAGAATTGAGAGTCCAGAAATGAACTGTTAAAGTTAATTGATTTTCAAGAAGGGCATCAAGATGCTTCAATGGAGAAAGAATAGCCTTCTTAACCAATGGTGTTGGAACAACTGGGTATCTACATTGAAAAGATGAAGTCGGGCTACCACCTCATACCACTTAATCAGCTCAAACTGGTTCAAAGACTTACATGGAACAGCTAGAATGTAAAACTCAGGAGAATGCATAGGAGAAAATCTTCGTGACCTTGCATTAGGCNTATCTACATTGAAAAGATGAAGTCGGGCTACCACCTCATACCACTTAATCAGCTCAAACTGGTTCAAAGACTTACATGGAACAGCTAGAATGTAAAACTCAGGAGAATGCATAGGAGAAAATCTTCGTGACCTTGCATTAGGCAGCGGTTTCTTAGATATACATGCTCAGTCGTTTCAGTTATGTCCAACTCTTTGAGGCCCCATGGACCATAGCCCACCAGGCTCCTCTCTCCATGAGATTTCCCAGGCAAAAATACTGGAGTGGGTTGCCATTTCCTTCTCCAGAGGACCTTCCCGACCCAGGGATCAAACCCACGTCTTCTGTGTCTCCTGCATTGCACTTGAATTCTTTGTCACTGAGCCACTAGGGAAGCTCTTTGTCAGGTATAATACCAGGCAATTCATACAAATTATATAAAGTGGACCTCATCAAAATTAAAAACTGTGCTTCAAAATATATCATCATAAATGGAAAAGATTACACAGAAGGTGAGAACATAAGAACAAGTACCCAGACTATATAGTGAACTCCTATGACTCAAAAAAAAGAACCCAAAGTTTTAAGTAGGCTGAGATTTGAATGTACATTTCAACAAAAATATTCACTTATTCAATAAGCACATGAATATATGTTCAATTTCGTTAGTTATTAGGGAAATGCAAATCAAAATTACAGCAAGATACCGCTTCACACCAGTTAGAATGGCTAAAATCAAAGACAATAACAAGGGTATGGAGAAATTTGGAACTCTTAATATGTTGCTGGTGGGGATCTTAAAATGATGCAGCCACTTTGGAAAACCGTATGGAGGTGTCTCAAAAAACTAAAAACAGAAGCATTATATGGCCCAGCAATTCCACTCCGGGGTACATAACCCCTGCAAAAAAAAGACACGAGTTCAAAAAGATATATGCACCCCCATGTCCCTAACAGCATTATTCATAATTGCCAAGGTGTGGAAGCAACCTAAATGTACACCAATAGATGAATGGATAAAGACATGGTATATAGATATATGGTATATAGAAGACTACCCAGCCATTAAAAAGAATGAAATTTTGCCATTTGCAGCAACAGGACTTGGGTATCAGGCTAAGTGAAATAATTCAGACAGAGGAAGACAAATACTGTATGATATCACTTATATGCGGAATCAAAAATTCAACAAACTAGTGAATAAAACAAAGAAGCAGCAGATACAGATATAGTGACCAACCTAGTTGTTACCAGGGGGAGCTGGAAGGGAGGAGGGACAGTATAGGGGTAGGGAACTAAAAGGCACAAATTACTATATATAAAATAAACTACAAGGATATATTGTACAATAGAAGGAATATAGCCAATATTTTATAATAACTAAATGAATTATGTTGTGAATCACCATGCTGTACACATGTATCAATATAAAATTGTACATCCATTATAATTCAAAATAAAAAATAATTCACAAAAAATGTTTTTAATAGATACACCACTGATTTCAGAAAAAGGGAGCTGATAAAATGGAATAAGCATGTATGAGGTATCACACTGAGTGCTTTATATATAGGCATAGGCTTAAGTGGCTGTTTTTCCTCAAATTCTGTTTAAAATTCTAAATAGCATGAAAATTTTGTATTGGAACATTTTTGCTGTTTCAGTCTTGGGCTGATTATTGCTCTCTCAAAACCAATGTAATAGCATACTATTTATATAATTAGTTAACTTTTAAACTTTTGTTAGCTCTTGATAAGAATCCCTTTCCAGGACACTAGTACAAGTCATGGCAAGACAACTGTCTCAAGATAAAGGGAATTATTAGTAGACGCATATACTTTAAAAGGAAACTTTTTGGGGACTTCCCTGGTCCTTCAGTCAACACTCTGCACTTCCAACGCAGGGGGCACAGGCTTGATCCCTGGTCAGGGAACTGAGATCCTGCATGCCTTGCAGTGTGGCCAAAAGAAGAACAAATGATAATGTATTAAGTTTGTAGCTTTGTAGCTTGCCTAGTCAACATGAACTCAGCTCAAAGAAAATTTGTCCAGAAATGCTTCTATCAGCAAAGCCTTGGTGTATAATTTTATTTTGAAAAGTGAAGTCTGTCAGTCGTGTCCGACTCTTTGCAACCCCATGGGATTTTACCAAGCTTTTCTGTCCATGGGATTTTCCAGGCAATACTACTGGAGTGGATTGCCATTTCCTTCTCCAGAGGATCTTCCTGACCCAGGGATCGAAGCCAGGTCTCCCACATTATAGACAGACGCTTTAACGTCTGAGCCACCAGAGAAGTCCTTATTTTGAAAGGTAAGTAATAGAAGGAGATAGAGTCATTAAGGTAAGGTCCATGTCTAAAATATAGGACAGGAAAGAAACAAACCTGTTGTCTTTAAACATATTCATAAAATGTTCTCTCTTATCTATAATTGAAAACTTTTAGGGTGAGGATTTAGAAGCCGGATACCAGGAGAAAGCATGTGTGGCATTTTGCCAAAAATCATAAATTTCTAAGCATGGTTTTAGTCAACCACATTTCAGCATTGCTTTGCCCCAGCCACAAAATGCATCATCCCCAAATACTAAATAATGTCCTATGCCAAAATTGCCATCACTGCATAGGCAGTGTTGTCAAGTTCTTGCATGGAAGCTGCCCTCTGTCACAATATGAAAACCAACAAAGGAATCAGAGTATCTGAACTCGAACTTGAGCATTAAATAACTGGTCTCCTTGTAACAACAAAGCAGCCTAGGCAGATTTATTCTTGACTCAGTAAATATAGGCCACACTCAGGTTGTGATGGCCTGTAGCCAGCCAGCTGGGTGTGTCCCTACAATTCAAAAGATGGCTAACAGAGTGCTGTTTGAACTCAAAAGTAGAAAGATCACCCTTGAGATGTACTGTTTCTTCAGCTGAGAGATGATTGAGGATATTAATGCCAATTATGAAAACTGAAAAACTATATTCTACAGAGCTTGAAAGCAGTAAAAGGCTATTCTTCCCTAATCCTGTCTATCTGCCTCTAAGATCATGAAAACTAAGCAAGGGGCCGGGCTTGGAGCTTCCTGGGCATCCTTTTGACACTGCAATTTCTAGTCGTGATTCTCAACTACAGTCCATACCAGAAGTCTAACATGCTTCACAATAAGCTTTATCGTTACTCATGGATGATTCACTTAGTTTATTCATTCACTCAGCAAACATTTATCAGGGATCGGGCACTCTGACATGACTAAGTGACCAAACAACAACAACAGACACTCTGACAAGGATAAAGTGATATGGGAAAAGCATAACTGCCCACTTGTGGGGATGCAGATAAGTAAACAGTGGTATACTCAAGTTATACAACTGAAGACTACCCAATAGTGCATGACCTAGAGCTATGTGTATCTCCAAAATGTGTGTGCATGTGCATACTAAGTTGCTTCATTCATGTCCAATCCTGTGCGACCCCATGTACTGTAGTCCGCCAGACTCTCTGTCCATGGAATTCTCCAGACAAGAATACCGGAGTGGGTTGCCATACCCTCCTCCTGCCATACTCTGGATCTTCCTGACCCAGGAATCCAATCTATGTCTCTTCAGGCAGACAGATTCTTTACCACTGAGCCACCTGGGAAGCCCCAGCTAACATCAGTGGATGGTCTTAAAGATGAGAGATAAGAATAGCAAGCTGCATGATTTTCAAAACAACACCAGGGGTCACTATAAGCTGCTGCTGCTAAGTTACTTCAGTCGTGTCCGACTGTGCAACCCCATAGACATCAGCCCACCAGGCTTCCCAGTCCCTGGGATTCTCCAGGCAAGAATACTGGAGTGGGTTGCTATTTCCTTCTCCAATGCATGAAAGTGAAAAGTGAAAGTGAAGTCACTCAGTTGTGTCTGACTCTTAGCGACCCCATGGACTGCAGCCCACCAGGCTCCTCCATCCATGGGATTTTCCAAGCAAGAGTACTGGAGTGGGGTGCCATTGCCTTCTCCACACTATAAGCTAGAAACATTTAAACATTTTTAAATGTTGAGTTAATATCAATCACATGGTTTTATTTAAATACTAAGCAACAACAAAATTAATTCAGTATCTATTATTCAAAATAAACATGCAGATGAAGGATAAAGACCTATATGCAGGTTGAAGTTTAGGTTAAAAACTTTCAATTTTCTGGTTGGGTGGGACACCCTGTATCTACAGAAATAGAGTTCCTGTTACAAACTCTAGATTTTACCATTTTAAGAGATCATTCCCTCCTTCTAGAATCTGTTTATAGCTACAGACACTCTGATCCAGAAAAATGCACAAAATTCAGTGTTTACCAATAAAGAAGCAAGGATCTCAAGTTGAGAAACTCTACCAAAGACATTTCAGTCTGATTTCTCTTATTCGTAGAGGATGGGTGTGGCTAAGCTGTGTTACAGGCTTGCTTTCAGCTGCATTTAGGTCTGTGCTGGGCTGATTCAGCACACAGCAAACCTGCCCTGCAGAAGCCATTAGCCATTCCTGTTAAGTGCAGTTCTGCTTGTCAGCAGCCTAATGGCAATCCACTCCGGTATTTTCGCCTGGGAAATCCCATGGACAGAGGTGCCTGCAGGCTGCATACAGTTCATGGCGTCACAGAGAGTCGGACGCAACTGAGCAGGCAAGCAACCACTACCTGCATCAGTACTTTCACCCAAGAGCCCTTCTTGCTGGGGTTGAAGGCTTGACCTTATCCTTTGAATTGTTTGTGAACTGCCCCTCTAGAGTTTGTAAGTTAAGGGACAACAAAATTATCAACAAAAATGTGTACAGTTTTCAGTCACAAATAATCATTACCAGGAAGTTCATTGTAAGAATGTGACTTTATTTCACTTGACTTGCTACGTGGTTGTGCATGTGGAGGCGCCAGTGGTAAAGAACCTGCCTGCAGGTGCAGAGACATAAGAGACAGGGGTTTGATCCCTGGGTTGGGAAGATCCCCTGGAGGAGGAAATGGCAACCCACTCCGATATTCTTGACTGGAGAATCCCATGGACAGAGGAGCCTGGAGGGCTACGGTCCATAGGGTCACATAGAGTTGGACAAGACTGAAGTGACTTAGCACACATGCATGTGGAGAGAATTTTAAAAGACACTGTAGGAAATTCCCCCATCCAATGTTTAGGACTCAGTGCTTTCACTGCTTAGGCCTGGATTCCATCCCAGGTTGGGGAACTAAGCTCCCAGAAGCCATGTGGCATGACAAAAACAAAAGAAAATAATTGAACTCATAGAAACAGTGGTGGTAGCCAGTGGCTCCTGGGTGGAGGAAATAGGGAGAGGTTGGTCAGAGGGTACAAAGTCTTAGTTATAAGATGGATGAGTTCCGTCTCTAGCTAATGTAGATGCATGTAGAACATCTAATGAAGAGCATGGTGACTACAGTTAACAGTATTATGTACTTGAAAGTTGACAAGTGAACTTAAGTGTTCTCATGGAACTGCTATCAAAAAAGATATTGAATGAATTTCTGTGTCTGGTCATGACTGAATAAAGGGAACTGATTCACTCTCAGATCCACTTTTTTTTTTAAGGTATTTGGTTATAATTGAAGTCAGATTAAACAGACTATTTAGCTACTTACACTGATAGAGCTATAAGCCTCAAAAAGGTCAAATAGNGACTGAATAAAGGGAACTGATTCACTCTCAGACCCACTTTTTTTTTAAGGTATTTGGTTATAATTGAAGTCAGATTAAACAGACTATTTAGCTACTTACACTGATAGAGCTATAAGCCTCAAAAAGGTCAAATAGATTTAAAACAATTTAACTGCATTTTAGAACTGAAGCCCAAACATATTTAAGGAAATCTTAAAAAATTCGAACATCCAATAGCACATAATTGACAGCACTGGTGTCTGATCATGAATTACCAAACAATTAAGCAGTAAAACATGTTGTCTCAGTACCAATAGGAAGAAAACCAAGATGCAGATGCAGAAATGACATAGTCAGTAGATAAGACATTAAAACAGCTATTAAAAGTATACTTAATATGCTCAAGAAGATTGCAGAAAAGAAATGTAAATTGTAGAAAGAACCAAGTTAAATTGCTAGATAGGAGAAATATTACATCTGAGATTAAAAATATATATATATATATAATAATATATATATATATATTAACAGTGGTAAGACATCACATATGTGTGTATGCTCAGTCGCTCACTCAGACTGTTTGGGACCCCATGGACTGTAGTTCATCAGGCTCCTCTGCCTACGGGTTTCTCCATGCAAAAATAGTGGAGTAGGTTGCCATTTCCTCCTCCAGGGGATCTTTCCGACCCAGGCATCAAAACCACCTCCTGCATTGCAGGCAGATTCTTTACCTCTGAGCCACCTGGGAAGGCTAGAAGCCCTTTTGGGAAGGGCCTCTATTCTTAGCCCTTAATAAGCTAAGAATAATTCTAAGATTACTGTCTTTGACAAATTAGAGATCTAACTCAAAACAGTTAATTCTTTTGGAATAATCCTTTCTTATAGAATTCTCCTAAGTATTGACTTTCACAGAAGTTTCCAAATCAGACATGCCTATTTATGTTACGTTTACCCAGAGAGATAAATTGCCAAGGCTAAGAAATTGCACAGTCCAGCAAGACAAACTGAGGAAAATTTTAAAGTATGTGTTCTTATCACAGAAAATGTCTCAATTGTCAAAAATCTTACATTTCTCAACTGCATACATACCTTAGCACATTTCCACTAAAAGCTGTTCCTCTCTAATTAGCAAATTTTCACTTTGCTTTACTTCCAAGTTTGTTCGAAGACTGCAGAATTTTATCTTGAAAATGTTTTTGGTTTGAGTAGGCTTTGATCAAAAACTTTCACTCAAAGAATAGTTTTGTTTAAAAATTATCTAATTCACAGTTCAATAGAATCTACAAGGTAGAATGTTTTTAAAGTATTTGCATTTTTTTTTCAAATTCATCTGACTTACTGGCAAACTAAATGTTCATAAAACAAGTATTTTCACTCTTTAAGCTAGCAAAAAAATTCAGTGTTTTTTGTTTAGTACTTGAAGTATATATATAAAAAAAGCAATTAGAAAAACCATGTTGTTTATAATTTAAAAACTTGGTCTCACTCACCTTCTCCTGGTTGACCCGTACAGGCAGAAGAAAGCAGATAGTGTGGAAAGGTTAATGTCAATTCACAGATAATCTCTCAAATCTCTTGAGGGTATTTATACTTATGCCACTCCCCTAACCATCTAATTTAAATTTAAAAGAAGACTGAGGAGACTTTTAGTCTTCAGGTAGGAGTTACCTCTGTCCTTGAGGAGTTAAAAGGTAGACTTACCCCTGGAGGTGAGGAGGCTGTGAATCTTTGTGGCAGAGTTTCAACTTGAGGCTGGAAGAGATGATTGAGTCACTGGTTCAGTTAGCAGTTGTTGGACCTCTCCTGTGTTCCAGGCAGCACTAAATACTAGAAAGTTTAAAAGAAAAAATCCTATCCGACTAAGTCTTGTCCTCAGAGGACTTAAAATTTCTGAAAAGGAGTGAGAAGAAAGCCCTCAGGTGCAATTTCACCTGAGCTTTGTGGTCAGTGCCTTGATCCAGAAACTGAGCTGGCACAAAGGGAAGGGAGATGAGAGTCAGAGAAGGGTTTGGAAAGCAAGAGTATCCTCTATGCAAA
The DNA here is from genome assembly GCA_006410875.1 of Neotragus pygmaeus. Classification (NCBI taxonomy): domain Eukaryota; kingdom Metazoa; phylum Chordata; class Mammalia; order Artiodactyla; family Bovidae; genus Neotragus; species Neotragus pygmaeus. The sequence goes on from SJYV01042000.1 coordinate 109,533, forward strand.
CGAAAGATGAGCAGGAGCTTCTGGCCTAGGAGGACGGGCCCCTCCCCTTCCCCTGCTCTGGGATAAGGACCAGTGTCTGCAACTGCCCAGGCTGGAAAGAGAGAAAGAATAAGGTATCCTTGAAGTTTAGGTTTTGAGGGTATAGTATCTGTGGGTTGAGATTTAAAAAGAAGAAGTACATTGAATCAAAATTGTGAATTTACTCATGACAAGGTAAAGGTGCTGAATTTTACTAGGGGAACCCTTGAAGCTTTTTAACTCATTTGTTCCCAACCCTTTTTGGCACCAGAAACCGGTTTCATGGAAGACAATTTTCTCAGGGATGGGGGAGGGCAGTGTTTGATTTTGTCAACTACGAATTGGCACTTGCCAAGAGCATCTGCCAACTACTAAACAACAGTAACAACAAGGGCATTTGCCATCTGCCTCTGTGGAGACTGAACCCTGTGCTGCTGCAGCTGTTGACCTTTAACACCTCTTGAAGGAGTTCAGGGTGAAGTGAGGTGCTCTGTGCTCCAGGGAATCTGATGGGACAGGTCTTTAGATGGCCGGATATTTTTAAGAACAGATTTTATGATCTCAATCCCTGTATCTCCTCATATCTAGAAAAGCACTAAATCTGTTCATGGTGACATCAGATCCTCATGACTAGGAGAAAGCCTCTTGTAAAGGAAGCTTGATTACATCTGATACGTACTTAGAATAAGAAAAAGGAGTCCAGAATGGCGGTGGCTAAAAGACAAGGAAGGGAAAAGCCAATGAAAATAGAACAAAGCAAGGTCTGAGGACTGGAGTGAGGACCTCAGGTAAAGCAAATAGCACTGGCTAGCCCAATTTGCATAGGGCAGGCCCAGGGGGAGGAGAAAAAACATATAAAAAGAGAAGCCAAAATTTCGCCCAAGGCTTCTCTTCTCTTTGAGACTTTTGGGTCAGTTTGCCCTCACATCTCGAGGATGTTTTTTCCTTTACTTTCTAAATAAAACTGAGCTGTAACATGGAGCTGTAACACTGGTTGTCCGAGGGCTGTTAACACTGGTCTGTCTGAAGGCTGTAACGCTGGTCCATCACTTCAACTTTTTGTTGTGACAAGACAGAACCGAGGAAATTACATACTCCCCCACACATTGAACTCCCCCTTCACCAAAACCTTATATATTGACCTTTCCACACTACCTCTTTGGAGCCGTCTCTCAGAACTATCTGAGGTGCTGCCTCCCTGGGTGCAGTCCTCATTTTGCCACAAATAAAACTTCAGTCTCAACTTTCAATTTGTGCATCATTTTTAGTCGACAATTACACCCACTGCTCACCTCCTGCCATGCAGCCTGGTTCCTACCAGGTCAGGTATCGTTTTAATTGGCTGATGTCATAATCTAATACTTCAGGAAGATCACACCTCAGCTCTGATCCTCAGAGAGAGCTTGGATTAGAAGGGAGAATACTGAAAATTCACAACTGCAGGAAAGAGTAGAGTTCGAGTGGAGGATCAGGCCCCAGGTGTCAGGCGAGCCCCTCAGATGGGATGGGCTGCCAAGTAGGGTCTGTGGCTTCTAAAGAAAATAATTCAAGAGCCAGCCCTGGTAAAGTGAAAGCAGGTTTATTTAGACAGATATGCATCTGTAGACAGAGCATAAGTTATCTTAGAAAGTGAGGCTAAGCTAGAAATTACTAGGCAGTCAGTGTAGAACTCTGAGACCTCAGTCAGTAAACATCCTACTCTGTTGTCCTAAATTCTTGTAATGTGTCTTTAGTGTGATAAATTATCAGCACTCAGATCCAGAAATTCTGTTCCATCTTCCTGAGGGAAAAGCAACTGGTGATCCTTAATCTTAAGCCCATACATCTGGTGGTAAAATGGCCAGGGGGCATGAAAAAGGGTGGTGACTTAATCCAAGGATCAAGAGAAGCTAGAGAGATGTTAAGTATCTTGACCTTTAAATTGATTGGTTAGAAATAAAGTGATCTAAGAAAGTGAATGCCAAAGAATGCTCAAGCACAATTGCACTCATCTCACAAGCTAGTTAGCTGGAGAAGGCAATGGCATCCCACTCCAGTACTCTTGCCTGGAAAGTCCCTTGGATGGAGGAGTCTGGTAGGCTGCAGTCAGACACGACTGAGAGACTTCACTTTGACTTTTCACTTTCATGCATTGGAGAAGGAAATGGCAACCCACTCCAGTATTCTTGCCTAGAGAATCCCAGGGATGGGGGAGCCTGGTGGGCTGCCATCTATGGAGTCACACAGAGTCAGACATGACTGAAGCAACTTAGCAGCAGTAGCAGCAGCACAAGCTAGTAAAGTAATGCTCAAAATTCTCTAAGCCAGGCTTCAGCAGTACATGAACTGTGAACTTCCATTATGTTCAAGTTGGTCTTAGAAAAGGCAGAGGAACCAGAGATCAAATTGCCAATATCCGCTGGATTATCAAAAAAGCAAGAGAGTTCCAGAAAAACATCTACTTCTGCTTTATTGACTATGTCTTTGACTATGCCAAAGCCTTTGACTGTGTGGATCACAATAAACTGTGGAAAACTCTGAAAGAGATGGGAATACCAGACCACCTGACCTGCCTCTTGAGAAACTTATAAGCAGGTCAGGAAGCAATAGTTAGAACTGGACATGGAACAACAGACTGGTTCCGAACAGGAAAAGGAGTACGTCAAGGCTGTATATTGTCACCCTGCTTATTTAACTTCTATGCAGAGTACATTATGAAAAACACTGGACTGGAAGAAGCACAAGCTGGAATCAAGATTGCCAGGAGAAATATCAATAACCTCAGATATGCAGATGATACCACCCTTATGGCAGAAGGTGAAGAGGAACTAAAAAGNAACAGTGGCAGACTTTATTTTGGGGGGCTCCAAAATCTGCAGATGGTGATTGCAGCCATGAAATTAAAAGATGCTTACTCCTTGAAAGAAAAATTATGACCAACCTAGACAGCATATTAAAAAGCAGAGACAATGTTTTTCCAGCAAAGGTCCATCTAGTCAAAGCTATGGTCTTTCTAGTATTCATGTATGGATGTGAGAGTTGGGCTATAAAGAAAGCTGAGAGCCAAAGAATTGATGTTTTTGAACTGTGGTGTTGAAGAAGACCCGAGCGTTGGCCCTTGGACTGCAGGGAGATCCAACCAGATCCAACCAGAGGAAATCAGTCCTGAATATTCATTGGAAGGATTGATGCTAAAATTCAATACTTTGGCCACCTGATGTGAAGAATTGACTCATTTGAAACGACCCTGATGCTGGCAAAGATTGAAGGCGGGAGGAGAAGGAGACAACAGAGGGTGAGACGGCTGGATGGCATCCCCAACTCAATGGACATGAGTTTGTGTAAACTCTGGGAGTTGGTGATGGACAGGGAGGCCTGGCGTGCTACAGTCCATGGGGTCACAAAGAGTCAGACATGACTGAGTGACTGAACTGAACTGAACTTGTGCAAAGGAATTCTGAATAATTTATGTAGACACACTTCTGTCAAGGTAGTAGAGTGGGCTGTATGCAAAGCCTTCCAGGGAACAGAGTGGTGAAGTGGAAACAGCAGTAGCTGTACTTCAGGGTATCTGAGCAATTCCATCTCAGTCAGTCAATCCAGGTGAGCCCTGACTGTGGTGAGTCGTGTTGGTGGTATGTATCCTGGATACAGATAATAAGAACAAACTGTACCTTGTCAGTCCCCGCAAAACACTTGAATCAAGAGAAAAATATGGGACACATCTAAACTGAGGGACATTCTATGAAATACCTGCCCACTGCTCCTTGAAATTGTCAAGACTACCAAAAACAAAGACGTGAGAGAAACTCAACAGAGACATGACAGCTAAATGTATGGAGATATGATCTCCTGGGGGTTACCCAGGTGGCGCAGTGGTAAAGAATTTGCCTGCTAATGCAGGAGATGCAGGCTCAATCCCTGAGTCAGGAAGATCCCCTGGAGAAGGAAATGGCGACCCACTGCAGTATTCTTGAATGGACAAGAATATCATGGACTAAGAAGCCTGGTGGGCTACAGTCCATGGGGTCACAAAGAGTTGGACATGAATCAGCGACCAAACAACAACACACAAAGGTTATTTTGACTGGGTCCATTCACACATCACCAGCAGAGATAAATGATGAACTGAGAGGTTCAGAGAGAAGGAAGTGTTTTCTCTTTGACAAGTTCTTTTCTGATGCTCAACACGTTGTCAGGATCTCCCCTTCCAGTTGAGGACGTGTGGGGCTCTGCATTCCCCAGGAGACTGAAGGGTACCAGCCTTCTCCATCCACCAGAAGCAGAACAACACGTAGGTCCTTTGGAAGGTGGCATTTCAGCTCTGCAAACACAAGAGAAAATATTTTTAGAATGATTGTGTGTATGCTGCAAACAAAGTTAAAAAACCAAGAAAATGACTGCACTTCTCTGCAGGAATCGTTGTGCATATTTGCACCCTGGTTTCTGTGTCACCGCTTAGCCCTGCTAGAGAGACCAGCGCTATGACTAGTCATAATAATTTTGGTGGTTGTTCCATCAATTTAAGAGTACATGGTGAAAATAAAGCATTGACAGATCATGAATCATTTATGTTCCATCTTTTCCTAAACAGATTTGATGGAGCAGCCAGTTAATGTGTGTCCCTAAGCATATGCCTTATTTTGTGCCAGTGTTAGTTTTGAGCCACACAGATCATGACACACAGTTGTTATTCAGCTAACTACTGTAGCAAGAATTTGGCTTGGGGTTGCTGCTAAGGTCTGCCTGCTAAGTTTAGACATCACAGGGTCAGAAAGTAGCATCTCTTCCCTAAATTGTTCTTAGATCATTAACTGCTTCCACATTCAAAAAACTTAAAATCTCCAGCCGCTCCACAACTCCTAGTTTTATTGCTGTTAAAAATAAAAAATTCAGCTGAACAAATTTGAAGACCTAATTGGTTATCCTAAATGACTCATGAGTCAGGCAGCATCTCACCCAGCTTTAAGGCAGTCTGAAATTGTGTGTTAGTTGTTCAGTCATGCCTAATTCTGTGAGACACCATAGATTGTAACCTGCCAGCCTCCTCTATCATGGGATTCTCCAGGCAAGAGTACTGGAGTGGGTAGTTATTTCCTTCTCCAGAGGATCTTCCCCATCCAGGAATTGAACGCAGGTCTCTTGCAGTGCAGGAAGATTCTTAACTATCTGAGCCACTGGGGAAGCTAAGGCACACTGAGATGTTGTACAAAAGGGGATGATTTTATAAATAGGAGGAGGGTCGGACGAGAAGGTGTTAGTAAAAGAAAGGATAGGGTGGGCCAGTTTATTTCGGGAGGAGGGAACAGCAGATTCTTTGTCATGTGGACTGTCTTTCTGGTGAACCAGGAAATTTCACATGGACTGTTACGGAGGTCTGGGAGGGATTGGAATTGATATCAAGTGTCTGCTGTCCTGGGCAGGTGAGTCTGGTGCTTATTACTTCTTCTAAACAGTCAGATGTGGATTTCCTCATTATGTCCACCATCCATGGAGGGTTCTGGGGATTAGATAGCAATCTTAATAAAGTTCTTAGCACAGTGCCAAGCATACAGCAAAGGCTCCATTCTTATTACCTGCTGTTGTTATGATTACTTGAACACTTTGACTCATAATCTTTCTTTCCTTCCCAACTCCTGCCCGCATTATGGTGGTTCTAAAAAAGGAGGGAAAGGGGAAGGACACAACCTTTGAAAGAATGACATAGCCTGATTATAAAGATGGCAGACAAATCAACTTCTGAGACTAGACCTTGATCCACCTGATCCTCCATCAGCAAGCTAAATGACATACCTAGGGGTGCCACATTTCCAAGGCACTGTCCAAAGACCAAAAAGTGGGTGGTGGCCCAATTCCAGGAAATCTCCATGCTTAGTCGCTCAATTGTATCTGATTCTTTGTGACCCCATGGAATGCAGCCCCCCAGGCTCCTCTGTTCATGGGATTTTCCAGGCAGGAATACTCCAGGGGATCTTCCCAACCCAGGGATCAAACCCAAGTCTCCCATGTTGCAGGTGGATTCTTTACCAACTGAGCCACCAGGGGAGCCCTTCCCCCAAATAGTTGAAATAATCCTCCCACTCATTAGCATGTGAAATAACCCAGCCCCTAAAAACTTACCAGTGTGTATTTCAGGGCTGCCCTTGAGACAGGTAGACGTTCTTGTCTGTGGAGCAGAAGAATGGAATCCATAAACTACAGAAACTCATGGTAGCAATTGAATAAAGGGGACGACAGAAGATGAGATGGTTGGATGGCATCACTGACTCAACAGACATGAGTTTGGGTAAACCCCAGGAGTTGTTGATGGACAGGGAGGCCTGGTGTGCTGCAGTCCATGGGGTTGCAAAGAGTCAGACACAACTGAGTGACTGAACTGAACTGAAAGAGGACTAAAGTACAAACCTCCGAGCCTAGACACTGAGGGGGGGTAGAGTCCCCCCAAGGTGGGACTTACAGTAGTTTTTATATCCTTCCTTAGATCACCTTAGGGCTTCCCTGGTGGCTCAGACAGTAAAGTGACTGCCTGCAATACAGGAGACCCAGGTTCGATCCCTGGGTCAGGAAGATCCCTGGAGAAGGAAATGGCAACCCACTCTAGTATCCTTGTCTGGAGAATCCCATGGACAGAGTAGCCTGGTAGGCTATACAGTCCACGGGGGTTGCAAAGAGTTGAACATGACTGAGCTACTTCACTTTCACTTTCTTCAGTTCAGTCACTCAGTCATGTCCAACTCTTTGCGACCCCATGAATCACAGCACTCCAGGACTCCCTGTCCATCACCAACTCTCGGAGTTCACTCAGACTCATGTCCATCAAGTCGGTGATGCCATCCAGCCATCTCATCCTCTGTCATCCCCTTCTCCTCCTGTCCCCAATCCTTCCCAGCATCAGGGTCTTTTCCAATGAGTCAAGTCTTCTCATGTGGTGGCCAAAGTATTGGAGTTTCAGCTTCAGCATCAGTCCTTCCAATGAACACCCAGGACTGATCTCCTTTAGGATGGACTGGTTGGATCTCCTTGCAGTCCAAGGGACTCTCAAGAGTCTTCTTCAACACCACAGTTCAAATGCATCAATTCTTCGGTGCTCAGCTTTCTTCACAGTCCAACTCTCACATCCATACATGACTACTGGAAAAACCATAGCCTTGACTAGATGGACCTTTGTTGGCAAAGTAATGTCTCTGCTTTTCAATATGCTGTCTAGGTTGGTCATAACTTTCCTTCCAAGGAGTAAGCATCTTTTAATTTCATGGCTGCAGTACCATCTGCATGTGAAATGATGGGCTATATGAATCACAAGCTGGAATTAAGATTGCTGGGAGAAATATCAACAACCTCAGATATGAAGATGATACCACTAATAGCATAAGGTGAAGAGGAACTAAAAAGTCTCTTGATAAAAGTGAAAGAGGAGAGTGAAAAAGTTGGCTTAAAGCTCAACATTCAGAAAATGAAGATCATGGCATCTGGTCCCATCACTTCATGGGAAATAGATGGAGAAACAGTGGAAACAGTGTCAGACTTTATTTGGGGGGGCTCCAAAATCTCTGCAGATGGTGACTGCAGCCATGAAATTAAAAGACGCTTACTCCTTGGAAGGAAAGTTATGACCAACCTAGATAGCATATTGAAAAGCAGAGACATTACTTTGCCAACAAAGGTCCATCTAGTCAAGGCTATGGTTTTTCCAGTAGTCATGTATGGATGTGAGAGTTGGACTGTGAAGAAAGCTGAGCACCGAAGAATTGATGCATTTGAACTGTGGTGTTGAAGAAGACTCTTGAGAGTCCCTTGGACTGCAAGGAGATCCAACCAGTCCATCCTAAAGGAGATCAGTCCTGGGTGTTCATTGGAAGGACTGATGCTGAAGCTGAAACTCCAATACTTTGGCCACCACATGAGAAGACTTGACTCATTGGAAAAGACCCTGATGCTGGGAAGGATTGGGGACAGGAGGAGAAGGGGATGACAGAGGATGAGATGGCTGGATGGCATCACCGACTTGATGGACATGAGTCTGAGTGAACTCCGAGAGTTGGTGATGGACAGGGAGTCCTGGAGTGCTGTGATTCATGGGGTCGCAAAGAGTTGGACATGACTGAGTGACTGAACTGAAGAAAGTGAAAGTGAAGTAGCTCAGTCATGTTCAACTCTTTGCAACCCCCGTGGACTGTATAGCCTACCAGGCTACTCTGTCCATGGGATTCTCCAGACAAGGATACTAGAGTGGGTTGCCATTTCCTTCTCCAGGGATCTTCCTGACCCAGGGATCGAACCTGGGTCTCCTGTATTGCAGGCAGTCACTTTACTGTCTGAGCCACCAGGGAAGCCCTAAGGTGATCTAAGGAAGGATATAAAAACTACTGTAAGTCCCACCTTGGGGGGACTCTACCCCCCCTCAGTGTCTAGGCTCGGAGGTTTGTACTTTAGTCCTCTTTCAGTTCAGTTCAGTCACTCAGTTGTGTCTGACTCTTTGCAACCCCATGGACTGCAGCACACCAGGCCTCCCTGTCCATCAACAACTCCTGGGGTTTACCCAAACTCATGTCTGTTGAGTCAGTGATGCCATCCAACCATCTCATCTTCTGTCGTCCCCTTTATTCAATTGCTACCATGAGTTTCTGTAGTTTATGGATTCCATTCTTCTGCTCCACAGACAAGAACGTCTACCTGTCTCAAGGGCAGCCCTGAAATACACACTGGTAAGTTTTTAGGGGCTGGGTTATTTCACATGCTAATGAGTGGGAGGATTATTTCAACTATTTGGGGGAAGGGCTCCCCTGGTGGCTCAGTTGGTAAAGAATCCACCTGCAACATGGGAGACTTGGGTTTGATCCCTGGGTTGGGAAGATCCCCTGGAGTATTCCTGCCTGGAAAATCCCATGAACAGAGGAGCCTGGGGGGCTGCATTCCATGGGGTCACAAAGAATCAGATACAATTGAGCGACTAAGCATGGAGATTTCCTGGAATTGGGCCACCACCCACTTTTTGGTCTTTGGACAGTGCCTTGGAAATGTGGCACCCCTAGGTATGTCATTTAGCTTGCTGATGGAGGATCAGGTGGATCAAGGTCTAGTCTCAGAAGTTGATTTGTCTGCCATCTTTATAATCAGGCTATGTCATTCTTTCAAAGGTTGTGTCCTTCCCCTTTCCCTCCTTTTTTAGAACCACCATAATGCGGGCAGGAGTTGGGAAGGAAAGAAAGATTATGAGTCAAAGTGTTCAAGTAATCATAACAACAGCAGGTAATAAGAATGGAGCCTTTGCTGTATGCTTGGCACTGTGCTAAGAACTTTATTAAGATTGCTATCTAATCCCCAGAACCCTCCATGGATGGTGGACATAATGAGGAAATCCACATCTGACTGTTTAGAAGAAGTAATAAGCACCAGACTCACCTGCCCAGGACAGCAGACACTTGATATCAATTCCAATCCCTCCCAGACCTCCGTAACAGTCCATGTGAAATTTCCTGGTTCACCAGAAAGACAGTCCACATGACAAAGAATCTGCTGTTCCCTCCTCCCGAAATAAACTGGCCCACCCTATCCTTTCTTTTACTAACACCTTCTCGTCCGACCCTCCTCCTATTTATAAAATCATCCCCTTTTGTACAACATCTCAGTGTGCCTTAGCTTCCCCAGTGGCTCAGATAGTTAAGAATCTTCCTGCACTGCAAGAGACCTGCGTTCAATTCCTGGATGGGGAAGATCCTCTGGAGAAGGAAATAACTACCCACTCCAGTACTCTTGCCTGGAGAATCCCATGATAGAGGAGGCTGGCAGGTTACAATCTATGGTGTCTCACAGAATTAGGCATGACTGAACAACTAACACACAATTTCAGACTGCCTTAAAGCTGGGTGAGATGCTGCCTGACTCATGAGTCATTTAGGATAACCAATTAGGTCTTCAAATTTGTTCAGCTGAATTTTTTATTTTTAACAGCAATAAAACTAGGAGTTGTGGAGCGGCTGGAGATTTTAAGTTTTTTGAATGTGGAAGCAGTTAATGATCTAAGAACAATTTAGGGAAGAGATGCTACTTTCTGACCCTGTGATGTCTAAACTTAGCAGGCAGACCTTAGCAGCAACCCCAAGCCAAATTCTTGCTACAGTAGTTAGCTGAATAACAACTGTGTGTCATGATCTGTGTGGCTCAAAACTAACACTGGCACAAAATAAGGCATATGCTTAGGGACACACATTAACTGGCTGCTCCATCAAATCTGTTTAGGAAAAGATGGAACATAAATGATTCATGATCTGTCAATGCTTTATTTTCACCATGTACTCTTAAATTGATGGAACAACCACCAAAATTATTATGACTAGTCATAGCGCTGGTCTCTCTAGCAGGGCTAAGCGGTGACACAGAAACCAGGGTGCAAATATGCACAACGATTCCTGCAGAGAAGTGCAGTCATTTTCTTGGTTTTTTAACTTTGTTTGCAGCATACACACAATCATTCTAAAAATATTTTCTCTTGTGTTTGCAGAGCTGAAATGCCACCTTCCAAAGGACCTACGTGTTGTTCTGCTTCTGGTGGATGGAGAAGGCTGGTACCCTTCAGTCTCCTGGGGAATGCAGAGCCCCACACGTCCTCAACTGGAAGGGGAGATCCTGACAACGTGTTGAGCATCAGAAAAGAACTTGTCAAAGAGAAAACACTTCCTTCTCTCTGAACCTCTCAGTTCATCATTTATCTCTGCTGGTGATGTGTGAATGGACCCAGTCAAAATAACCTTTGTGTGTTGTTGTTTGGTCGCTGATTCATGTCCAACTCTTTGTGACCCCATGGACTGTAGCCCACCAGGCTTCTTAGTCCATGATATTCTTGTCCATTCAAGAATACTGCAGTGGGTCGCCATTTCCTTCTCCAGGGGATCTTCCTGACTCAGGGATTGAGCCTGCATCTCCTGCATTAGCAGGCAAATTCTTTACCACTGCGCCACCTGGGTAACCCCCAGGAGATCATATCTCCATACATTTAGCTGTCATGTCTCTGTTGAGTTTCTCTCACGTCTTTGTTTTTGGTAGTCTTGACAATTTCAAGGAGCAGTGGGCAGGTATTTCATAGAATGTCCCTCAGTTTAGATGTGTCCCATATTTTTCTCTTGATTCAAGTGTTTTGCGGGGACTGACAAGGTACAGTTTGTTCTTATTATCTGTATCCAGGATACATACCACCAACACGACTCACCACAGTCAGGGCTCACCTGGATTGACTGACTGAGATGGAATTGCTCAGATACCCTGAAGTACAGCTACTGCTGTTTCCACTTCACCACTCTGTTCCCTGGAAGGCTTTGCATACAGCCCACTCTACTACCTTGACAGAAGTGTGTCTACATAAATTATTCAGAATTCCTTTGCACAAGTTCAGTTCAGTTCAGTCACTCAGTCATGTCTGACTCTTTGTGACCCCATGGACTGTAGCACGCCAGGCCTCCCTGTCCATCACCAACTCCCAGAGTTTACACAAACTCATGTCCATTGAGTTGGGGATGCCATCCAGCCGTCTCACCCTCTGTTGTCTCCTTCTCCTCCCGCCTTCAATCTTTGCCAGCATCAGGGTCGTTTCAAATGAGTCAATTCTTCACATCAGGTGGCCAAAGTATTGAATTTTAGCATCAATCCTTCCAATGAATATTCAGGACTGATTTCCTCTGGTTGGATCTGGTTGGATCTCCCTGCAGTCCAAGGGCCAACGCTCGGGTCTTCTTCAACACCACAGTTCAAAAACATCAATTCTTTGGCTCTCAGCTTTCTTTATAGCCCAACTCTCACATCCATACATGAATACTAGAAAGACCATAGCTTTGACTAGATGGACCTTTGCTGGAAAAACATTGTCTCTGCTTTTTAATATGCTGTCTAGGTTGGTCATAATTTTTCTTTCAAGGAGTAAGCATCTTTTAATTTCATGGCTGCAATCACCATCTGCAGATTTTGGAGCCCCCCAAAATAAAGTCTGCCACTGTTTCTATTGTTTTCCCATCTGTTTGCCATGAAGTGATGGGACCAGATGCCAGGATCTTAGTTTTCTGAATGTTGAGTTTTAAGATGACTTTTCCACTCTCCTCTTTCACTTTCATCAAGAGGCTCTTTAGTTCTTCACTTTCTGCCATAAGGGTGGTGTCATCTGCATATCTGAGGTTATTGATATTGCTCCCAGCAATTTTGATTCCAGCTTGTGCTTCTTCCAGCCCAGCGTATCTCATCCTGTACTCTGCATATAAGTTAAATAAGCAGGGTGACAATATGCAGCCTTGATGTACTCCTTTCCCGATTTGGAACTAGGCTGTTGTTCCATGTCCAATTCTAACTGTTGCTTCCTGACCTGCATACAGATTTCTCAAGAGGCAGGTCAGGTGGTCTGGTATTCCCATCTCTTTCAGAATTTTCCAGTTTGTGTGGGCCACACAGTCAAATAGGAAAAGGAGTACGTCAAGGCTGTATATTGTCACCCTGCTTATTTAACTTCTATGCAGACTACATCATGAGAAACGCTGGACTGGAAGAAACACAAGCTGGAATCAAGATTGCCGNGATATCATAAATCATTGCATACTCAAGTATCAAACTCAATGTGTAGTCAATATTTTGCACAAGATAGTCCTTTACTGAATATATGTTGAGTTGAATAGTGTGTGTGTGTGTGTGTGTGTGTGTGTGTGTGTGTGTACGGTTAGGTGGCATCACCAACTCAATGGACATGAATTTGATCAAAATCTGGAAGATGGTGAAGGACAAGGAAGCCTGGCATGCTGTAGTCCATGGGTTCACAAAAAAGTTGGACACGACTAAGTGCCTGAACAAAATGTGTCTGTATGTCTTTGTCCTTATGATGAGATTGATTGATAAATTCTGTTAGTTGTGTATGCATTAGTCATCTTTGCTAAAACAAACAACCCCAAGAATCTCAATGGCTTAGGGATTTGTTTTTTGTTTGGTATTGGTATGTGCTAGCCAACTGTGGCTGCAGCAGTTTTCATTTCTNTGATTGATAAATTCTGTTAGTTGTGTATGCATTAGTCATCTTTGCTAAAACAAACAACCCCAAGAATCTCAATGGCTTAGGGATTTGTTTTTTTGTTTGATATTGGTATGTGCTAGCCAACTGTGGCTGCAGCAGTTTTCATTTCTTTTTGACTCTGATTAGTTTTGTTTGACTCTCATGGGCTCTGCCTCTTGTGTCTTCTCTTTCTGAAACCCAGACTGAAAGAGCTGCCCTTTTGTGAGCTATGCCCTCACAAAAGAGAGAAAGATCCAGAGAGATGTTGGAAACTTGCCAGATCCTTTAAAGTTTCTGTTCAGATGTGCTATACACCACATACATTCAAATTCCATTGGCCAAAGCATACAAAAAATCCAAGCCCAAAGTTAATGAGGCAAGAAGGAATCACACAACACACTACAATGGACATAGGCGTAAAATCTTTTTACAGTGAAGAAGAGAGTAAATATTAATATGATCCAAGACAGTTTTGGAGGAACAGATGTTTTGATGAGAACCTAAAAAGGGACTATTAAAGGAAATTGTAATTATAAAGCGTCAGTACATTCTAGAGTTATTTTTAGGAGGTTAGGAACTGTGCAATGGATAAGACTTGCTGGGCATATCTGGATCTTGGCCAGGTATGATTTTGCCTCTCAGGGGATGTTTGACAACATTTGAAGTCACTGCTGGTGATCATGACTAGGGGTTCACTGTTGGCTTCCAATGTATAGAAGCTAAGGATGGTGCTTAACCCTCCCACAATGCACAGGACAACCTCTACATCTTCCCCAGCAAAGAACTGGCCAACTTGAAATATCAACAGTGGAGATATACATAAATAAAATGTCAAGGTTAAGAAGTCCTAGGACAGATTGACAGTTGTTTTGCCATGTTTTCTTCATTTTTTTCTCTAAAACTGGGCTGCCAAGTGTGTCTCCTTAATTGCCCTATGAAAATGATATTATTTCTATCAGATATGCATTATAAATAATACTTCCTGTTTCTTCTTTTAAGGTTTTAGATGTGGTTAGTACCGGGAAGACTGAAATAACAACACAATAATAATGAAATAGATTTAATTACATTGAATATCAGTTCAGTTCAGTTCAGTTGCTCAGTTGTGTCTGACTTTTTGCAACCCCATGAATTTCAGCACTCCAGGCCTCCCTGTCCATCACCAACTCCCGGAGTTCAGTCAAACTCAAGTCCATCGAGTCGGTTATGCCATCGAGCCATCTCATCCTCTGTCGTCCCCTTCCCCTTCTGCCCCCAGTCCCTCCAAGCATCAGAGTCTTTTCCAATGAGTCAGTTTTTGCATCAGGTGGCCAGAGTACTGGAGTTTCAGCTTTAGCATCATTCCTTCCANCAGCAGTGGCCACAGGACTGGAAAAGGTCAGTTTTCTTTCCAATCCCAAAGAAAGGCAATGCCAAAGAACGTTCAAGCTACTGTACAACTGCGCTCATTTCACATGCTAGCAAGATTATGCTAAAAATCTGTCAAGCTAGGCTTAAGCAGTACTTGAAATGAGAACTTGAAGATGTACAGGATGGGTTTCAAAGAGGAAGTGGAACCAGAGATAAGTCTGTCAACATTCCCTGAATCGTGGAGATAGAAAAGGAGTTCTAGGAAAAACAACTGCTTCATTGACTACACTAAAGCCTTTGAATGTGTGGATCACAGTAAAATGTAGAAAATTCTTAAAGAGATGGGAATACCAGACCACCTTACCAGTCTCCTGAGAAACCTTTATTCATAGAGTTAAGAAACAACAGTTATAGAATAACCAGACATGGAATAAAGGACTGATTCAAAATTGGGAAAGAGTACGACAAGCCTATATATTGTCACCCTGCTTATTTAACTTCTATTCAGAGTACATCATGTGAAATGCCAGGCTGGGTGAATCACAAGCTGGAATGAAGACTGTCAGGAGAAATATCAACAATATCTACACAGATACTACTCTAAAGGCAGAAAGTAAAGAGTAAGTAAAGAGCCTCTGATGGGGGTGAAGCTTGCTTGAAAGTCAACACTGAGAAAACTAAGATCTGGTCCCATCACTTCATGGCAAATAGTAATAGAAAGGGGAAAAAGTGAAAACAGTGACAGATTTTATTTTCTTGGGCTCCAGAGTCACTGCAGACAAAGACTGCAGCCATGAAATTAAAAGTGACTTGCTCCTTGAAAGAAAAGCTATGACAAACCTAGACAGCATATTAAAAAGCAGACATATCACTATGCCAATGAAGGTCTATCTAGTTTGGTCTATCCAGTAGTCAGGTACAGATGTGAGAGTTCATTCATAAAGAAGGCTGAATGAAGAAGAATTGATGCTTTCAATTTGTGGTGCTGGAGAAGACTTGAGAATCCCTTGGACTGCAAGGAGATCAAACCAGTCAGTCCTAAAGGAGATCAGTCCCGAGTGTTTACTGGAAGAACTGTTGCTTGAAGCTCTGTACCTTGTACTCCTTACTTTGACCACCTGATGCAAAGAGCTGACTCACTGGAAAAGACCCTGCTGCTGGGAAAGATTGAAGGCAAAAGAACGAGGCAGCGGAGGATGAAATGGCTGGATGGCATCACTGAGGCAACGACCATGAACTTGGGCAAACTCTGGGAGATGGTTGGGGACAGAGAGACCTGGTGTGCTGCAGTCCATGGGGTGATAAAAAGTTGGGACACAATCTAGTGACTGAACAAAGGACAAAGCACCAACGTTCAAACTGTTTTGAGCCAGAACCACAAGCAAGGAGCCCTTCTTTATGACCCACTCTTGCAACCATAGCCTAGAGATAGTCCTGTTTCTGCCTGGTAACTTAGTGGAAAGTGTCTGAAGAAATACCCAAGGGCTGTATCTCATTGCTTACACTTGACCTCTGGCCCTAGACAAATCCAAAATTCTGCCCAAGTGCTATGATGAGGGTGCTGTGGTAAGTAGATGGGTGACTCTAAGGAAGGAGGCTGGAAGTCCAACCCCAGAAGCCTGGGAGACAATGTGACTTTATGAAACTCTTCATGGACAGGGGGTTCATGACCCTTCAGAGACACAAACCTTGGCATAGCTATAAGCAGACCAATCTGAATATGGGAAAGGAGGTCCCAAAAGCAGGGACAAGGTAATCCAGATATAGTGTGGGGATCAGCAGCTGGCATATCCTCCGCAGTTCCCGCAGCCCCACCACAGCCCAGTCTTGGGACCCACGCCTGCTCAGGCCCCATAGATGTGACACCAGCACAGCCCATCAGGAAGAAGAGGCTGAATGCAGGCCTTTGGGTTTAATTTTCTTTTCTTATGTGATTTGTGTCTTCTCTTGCAGTAGTTTACTTGCAAAGTTAGCTTCTTGTCAGGAGCACAGACCCTTGATCCATCTGTCCGTATGGACGTAAGTATTCCTTTGCACATTCTCTACATGAGTAACAATACACTGTTGAGGAGAACTCCCTATTGTACCCAGGAAGTCATAGTTCATTAACTCTCTTTCTAACTGTTTTTCCAGGCCTCCACCAAACTCTCTGTATACCTTCCAATCTATAATTCTGTCTCTATTTCTCTTTCTGGCTATCAATAAATTTCTCTACCTATATTTATATCTCTGTCCATTCATT
Source organism: Neotragus pygmaeus (assembly GCA_006410875.1). Classification (NCBI taxonomy): domain Eukaryota; kingdom Metazoa; phylum Chordata; class Mammalia; order Artiodactyla; family Bovidae; genus Neotragus; species Neotragus pygmaeus. The sequence goes on from SJYV01042000.1 coordinate 126,143, forward strand.
TGCTATCTATACATCCATCGGCCTCACGACCTCTGTTTCTCTGTGTGTGTATTCATCTTTTAAGTCCATGACTCCAGCTACCTCTATATCCATCTATCTAGGTCTGTCTGTCTAGCTAGCTATGTATCTATCTCTGTATTTGTGTTTTTCTTTCTCCAGATACCTATGTATCCAGGAATCCAGCTATTGATCTACCTCCCTGTCTATATTCATCTCTCTCTCTCTGCTTCTCTGAAGCTGTTGGAAGATCTATGTCCTTTCATCCTCTGTGTATTTATGTTTTGTTCATTTATGTTTGTGTCTCTCTATGGATCCAGTCTCCCTATCTCCAGCTAGATCTCTATCACACTATCTCTGAGTTTCATCCCTCTGAATCTCTCTGTAGCTACGTGTTGATATACATTTTTATTTATATCTACCCATGTATCTACATAAACATGTATCTACTGATATATTTACAGCTATATCTAACTCTTCCACTGTCTTTCCACCTCTCCAGCTCCGTATGTCACCCAAACTTTGTATGTTCTAATCCCAACCTCCTCAATTACATCTCCCCTCGTTCCAGACATCCCTCTGCCAAGTCTCAGTTTGACGTCTCCATCTGGGAATCTGTTTCTGCTGGGGACACTGGTTCATTTGTACTACTTTTGGATTCTACTGAATGCTGTCCTACGTATACTCCTCGTATACTCCTCATCTTTCCTCATCTGGTTTCCTTGAGTCAGCGTGAGGGTCCTTCAGTATGGCTGCAAGTGACACGATTTCCTTGGTATTTCTGGACGAGTCATCATCCGTTGCATGTATGTAGCCTGTCTTCCGTATTCATCTGTAAATGGACATTTTGGGGAGTTCCCAATGCTTGTCTCTTCTGGGGAGCGCTGCAGGAGACACTGGGGTTCAGGTGTCTTGAAGAAGGATGGTTTTCTCTGGATAGCGGCCCTGCAGTGCAATTTGTGGATCTCCTGGTAGGTGCATTTTTCGCCTATNTTGGGGAGTTCCCAATGCTTGTCTCTTCTGGGGAGCGCTGCAGGAGACACTGGGGTTCAGGTGTCTTGAAGAAGGATGGTTTTCTCTGGATAGCGGCCCTGCAGTGCAATTTGTGGATCTCCTGGTAGGTGCATTTTTCGCCTATGAAAAACCCTATAGGCTGTGTTTTCAGAGAGGCTGTAACAGTTTCCATTCAGTGCAGCAACACGGGGTTCTGTTTTCTCCACATGGAGAAAATCTCTAGTTCTGTATTTCTCAATCTGGATATCAATAAATTTATCTACCTATATTGATATCTCTATCCATTCATTATCTATATATCCAGCAGTTTCATTACCTATGTTTCTGTTTATATTAATCTCTGAAGTCCGTGATTCCAGGTACCTCTATATCCATCTATCTAGATATTCACAAGGCCTGTGGGGCCCTAAATGATCCCCACCCTGGAGAAACTTTCTGTGGTTGGTAATACTAGAAGAATGCAAAAGTGTGCCTAATTTCAGAGCCTATTTCAAGGCAAAAATTCACTTCACAGTTACAACTTGTCAATGAGCCTGGAGAGTTCTTCAGCTTCTCAACCACGAAGACAACCGCCGTGCAAAAGGACAGCCGAGGTGGCATCTGGCGCTGGTCCTCTGCTAACTCTACAAACTACAAATTTTCAAGGCCATGTGCAGAAAAAGAACCCCACTGCCCCCCGCTGTGTTGCTGCACAGAATGGAGACTGTTAACAGGCTCTCTACAGACACAGCCTGCAGGTTTGTTCAGAGGNAGACCCTGATGCTGGGAAAGATTAAGAGCAGGAGGAGAAGGGGACGACAGAGGATGAGATGGTTGGATGACATCACCGACTCAATGGACATGGTTTGTGTAAACTCCAGGAGTTGCTGATGGACAGGGAGGCTTGGCATGCTGCGGTTCATGGGGTTGAAAACAGTCAGACACAACTGAGCGACTGAACTGCACTGAACTGATGCTAGGTCTTCGTTGCTGCACAGGCTTTTCTCAAGTTGCAGCGTGTGGGTTTCTCATTGTGGTGGTTCTTCTTGCTACAAAACATGAGCTTCAGGGCACATGGGTTCAGTAGTTGAGGCACATGGGCTCAGGAGTTGCAGCTCCAAGGCTCCTAAGAGCAGGCTCAATAACTGTGGCACAACGGCTTAAGTTACTCCATGGCAAGCAGGGTCCTCCCAGATTACGGATCAAATCCATGTCTCCTGCATTGAAAGGTGGATTCTTGACCCCTGAGGCCACCAGGGAAGCCCCACTTCTATCCTTTACTTCCTTTAATACTATTTTTCCTTTTGAATTATTTGATTATAAAAAATTTCAAATCATGGGAAAATATATCAAGCATAGTACTCACCACTCATATTTAACAAATGTTAATACTCACTCATATTAGATTTGATCTAGTCTAAATGTTGAAAACTTACCTGATCTTTCCCTGATCTTATCTCCTGAGGAGTAACCACATTCATGAAATTTGTGTTTAACCCTCAAATGTATCTTTTTATATTTTTATTCCATATATATGAATATATGGATCCCAAACAATATTTGACAATGTTCAAGGGTGTTTTAAATTTGCAAAAAATGTACTTCATAGAATCCTGAAAATTATAAAACATTATACTTTCGAGACTCATCAAATTTTACTGAATTTTTAGTTACATCTCTTAAAATATAAGAATGTTCTTCCTCTCTGCTTTGACAGAGTTTTATGGTTTTATTTTTCTTAATAGCAGAGTTATTCTAATGCCAAATGCCAAACAATTTAAACATTGTTGTGGTTTTAATTCTATCTAGTTTTCAGATGTGAATCAACCTCTGAAGAATTCTAAATAATGTTCTATTTTTCATAGTATGAGTTTTTATTAGTTTTATTCACCAGAACTAAGTAGAGCACTATTGATAAACCATGTTTGCCAAATAACTAAAAGCGGATAAAAGGAGGAGTATGAGGAGTATGAGTAGTCAGGTGGNATAGTATGAGTTTTTATTAGTTTTATTCACCAGAACTAAGTAGAGCACTATTGATAAACCATGTTTGCCAAATAACTAAAAGCGGATAAAAGGAGGAGTATGAGGAGTATGAGTAGTCAGGTGGTAGCTGACAAAAGTTTTGATTAATAAGTATCAAAAAAACTAGAACTTTGAACTTAAAGGGGAATGCTTAAAGAAAAATAGCAAGAATTCTAGCACAGACATGAACACAACAGTATATTTGGCAGCAGGACATCTTATTTTCTCAGTCCAACATTTTGAGAACAGCCTACACTTTTTCTATCTTTAAGATACAGCTTGCAAGCTAGATCTATAAATGTAAAACTCTAGAAACTGTACACCAATATAGAGAATAATTTTTTCAAATTAACTCCACAACAGCTTTTTAGAACCTAGTGATAACCAATTTATACCCTGAAATTTGAGAGACATTAAAATTGTAGTTATAAATAACAGACTACTTTAGAGGTACAAACATATTGGAGAACAAAATAAATAAGAAAATTAGTATGATAATGCAGAAAATTCACAGCTCAAGTAAAAGGGAAGGCAACTTTTAAAAATAAAATGAAGGAAACTGTGACATGAAAGAAATATCTACTGTTTGGTTGGGATTTACTTTGAATATCTGTTAAACTCAGAGATACAGAAACGGGCTTCCCTGGTGGCTCAGGGGTGAGGAATCTGTCTGCCAATGCAGGAGACACTGGTTCAGTCCTTGATCCAGAAGATCCTATGTGTCATAGGGCAGCTCGGCCTGTGCTCTAGAGCCTGGGAGATACAACTACTGCATTCACGTGCTGCAGCTACTGAAGCCTGCCAGTCTAGAGCTCCACAAGAGAAGCCACCACAATGAGAAGTCCACAATGCAACTAGCGAGTAGCCCCTGCTCTCTGCAACTAGAGACAAGCCCATGAAGAAACAAAGACCCAACCAAAAATAAAAATAAGTAAATAAAATTATTTTTTAAAAATTCTAAGAAGCTGATTAAAAACATTTTTAAAGAGAGATACAGAAAGAATAAAAAGAGTTTGAAACAACAGAGCCAAGGTCAATACATTCTAACAGAAAATAGTAACAAAGAAAACAAATTTTAAGCATTCAAATTTTTTAAAAAATAAATTTTATAGACATGGCAAATGAACGCTTTCGGCAGAAAGTGTCACTACATAGAACTGGCCATGTGTTGTCATGCAATTTAAGCAAAAAGTGTCCAACTGTTTACTTTAAAAAGTGAAATTTGGGGACTTCCCTGGTGGTCCTAGGGTTAAGAAACCACCTTCAAATGCAGGGGACACAGGGGAGATCTCTGATCAGAGAACTAAGACCCCAACTATCACAGGGCAACTAAGCCTGCACATCTCAATTAGAGAACTCGCACAACGCAACCACTCAGCCCACCAGTTGCAACCAGAGAGAAGTTCATGCATTGCAATCAAGGGCCTGCAAGCCACAATTAAGACCCAATGCAGCCAAACACAAATACATGAAGTTTTTTTAACTGAAATTTTGTCACCTATGTTTTATTCTTGGAATTAAAATGTCCATTTTGACACTAAAAAGATTAAAAAAAAAACACTTTGAAAAAGAATGAGCATGTTTCTAAAGGTCTCAATAGCTTATCTATAAGGCCTTAAGAAATATATAAAACAAAGCTTGCTAAAAACAAAAATATTTCTAATTTGTATTACTTTCTCACCTTCTAAAAAAAATCATTAAATATACACACTGCCGAAGAAATCAACAAAAATATGATTGTCCTGAGAAACAGTTATCTTATAGCCATGTAAATGAGCTATGTGTGTGTGTTAGTCGCTCAGTCGTGCCTGACTCTTTGCGACCCCATGGACTGCAATTCACCAGGTTCCTCTGTCCACAAGATTTTCCAGGCAAGGATACTGGAGTGGGTTGCCATATCCTTCTCCAGGGGATCTTCCCAACCCAGGGATCGAACCCAGGCCTCCTGTACTGCAGGCAGATTCTTTACCGACTGAGCTACAAGGGAAGCCTAATAGATATTCACTAAAATAGANATTTTCCAGGCAAGGATACTGGAGTGGGTTGCCATATCCTTCTCCAGGGGATCTTCCCAACCCAGGGATCGAACCCAGGCCTCCTGTACTGCAGGCAGATTCTTTACCGACTGAGCTACAAGGGAAGCCTAATAGATATTCACTAAAATAGAGCTAGGGTGTTACACTAATAAGAGATTCACTATAATAGAGCTAGGGTTTTCCTGATGGCTTAGCGGTAAAGAATCCACCTGCAATGCAGGGGACGAGGGTTCAATCCCTGGGTCAGGAAGATCCTTGGAGGACAAAATGGCAACCCACTCCAGAATTCTTGCCTGGGAAATCCCATGGACAGAGGAGCCTGGTGGGTTACAGTCCAAGAGGTTGCAAAGAGTAGGATACAACTGAGCACCCACACAGAGCCAAGATAAGATTTATTAAATGAGACTTTAGTATAGAAATTTATTATGCTGAAAGTTTTACATAAGAAGTGGTTAAATTTTTTTCATATATTATCTGCTGTTATAAAACAGATCTCCACTTATGATCTATCTTGAAATCGTGTCTTACTACAGTACATATAGGGAACACACATTAATAAAAAAATACTGATTTGGGGGCAATATATATACAGTACTACACTATATGCCATATGAAATCTTAAAATACTTACAAGACAAATGTCATGTGCTGAAAGTTTGTTAAACAAATAACTACGACAGGATGCTTGGGGCTGGTGCACGGGCAGAGAGATAGTATGTAGTGGGAGGTGGGAGGAGGGGTTCAGGATTGGGAGCTCGTATACACCCGTGGCAGATTCATGTCAATGTATGGCAAAACCAATACAGTATTGTAAAGTAAAATAAAATAAAATAAAAAACTATAGAGCACTTCCTTCATGAAAAAATGTCAGATACTGAGAATGAAATGATGAACAAAAACCTCCATCATATGAAGCAATAAATAACTGAAACAGGATGTGTCCATTGGCACTTGGGCCCACAATGTGCTATTATAACTAGCTCAAAATCTCACAACATGAAGTTTAATCTCATTCATTATTTTGGATCAGATGCTAATAATACTAGGGTCTATAGACAGATGCACAAATAATAAATCTATTCTGAAAATAGGAGCAATTTGGCAGACACTGGTGTACAGGGTACTAGAAAAGCATATTCTCCTTCTAAAACTTCAAACTGATATTTAACACTTTTAAAAAAGAAGAAGAGAGAGAGAGGCGAGGGAGAATACAGGTCAATTTATATATTTATTGCTATTAGAAAGGAGAATTTATACTACTCTGAACCTTTCAAGAGATGCCCACATGTGAAGCTATACATACTGTATAGTTTACACAATCTTCAAACTCATGTCCACCATGGTTTACAGAGATATGTGAAAGGGCTTTGAAAAGTATTATACATATAGAAATGACTTTTCTGAAGAGATCTGAAACAAGTAACTAGCAATACTACTTTGAAGTAAAAAGTATACCAAAGAACACACCATGATAATAATATAGCAAATATAAGTTTAAAAAATCAACTTTAAAATGAAACGAACCACTGCTTCCAAACAAAAACTCTCTGCTTCTTAAAAGGATTAATTATAGTGGATTTTTACTTTGTTTTCTTAGCCTCAGAGCAAGTACTATAAAAGTGTTCAGTATCTTAACAAGATACCAGGTTACAGAAGGTCAGACTGTCACCAAGTCTCTTATAAATCAGGCCTCTTGCCAAAATGATCTCCTGCAAATAAACTTCTGTTACATAAATGAATAAATTTCAACATTGGTACTCTAGTAATATCTTGATAAATTCTACTTAATCAGAAATAACCAAGAAAATTAAATGAGTAGTCATCTCAGTCTTACTCTAACATTCTGCTCATCTTTCTAATAGCCATCCTTATCAAAATTTAGTATTAAACCTTACATTAACATTAGACTAAAACTTGATTAAAAGTAAACAACAGAATTAAAGATGGCAGGTAGAATTTCTGGAAATGAGATTATAAAGTACTTACTCAAAAAACTTGATCACAGTACCTACAATTTGACCTTATCATTTCCTTGATTTTCATTTCCAAAATTCTTAAAATGATGTAGGACCTTCTTGACTGAGTAACTATTGACACTCCCAGCTTCATCCAGACAGAAACGATAGAGTAACATTCTCTTTCTCACCTTATCATGCATTCTATTTCTTTACCTAGAAGGCCTCATTTACTCAACCTCTATTCATCTTTACATTTCTTCTTCAAAGACTCTCTCCCTGTTCAACCCGGACCTGGGTGGGGGGGATCTGCTTTCATATTCTCCATAACATTCTTTACAGAACTTCCAATTCTTATTCCCTGTATGTGCCTGAATTATTCATCAAATTTTAAGTTCTAAAGAAGAACAGGGGCTGAGTTCTTGTTCACCACTGTGACTTCAGCACATGGCACTATATCAAAAACATTCAATATATGTTCATTGAATAGGTGAAAAGATTAATGTGTTTCCTACCCTTACTTTTTGCCTAGGACAAGAAGTACAAATTTTTTAAAAAGTGGGGCACACCAGCAAAATGAAACCCTATGCCCATGCAAAAACAAGTATAATATCAGCTTTGTTTACAATGGCCCCCAAATGGAAACTAACCAAGTGTCCATAAACTGGTAGACAGATCAACAAAATGTAATATATCCAAATAAATATTAATGAGAAGCAAAAGGAATAAACTATTGACACATGCAATAATGTGGATAAATCTCAATTATCGCTGTGTTAGTGAAAGCTACTATATATGATAACATTTCATATGATTTCACTTACATGAAATCCTAGAAAATAAAAGAAATTTAAAATAAATCAGTGCTTGCCTGGTACTAGTGGTAAAGGAAAAAAATGACTACAAAGAGCACAAGGAATCTTAAGGGGATGATGAAAAATTTCTCTATGCTGATTGTGGGGGAAGGATTTCATAAGCATACACAATTATAAAACTTCATCAGACTGTACAGTTTAAACACATGCAGTTCCTCAACTGGGTCTATTTTCAAAAAGACAAGTACACAGAGGAAAACTGAACAAGAACAGGACAACATAGCTCAGACGAATTTTTTTCAGGCATGTTGTGAAATGATATATACAAATGTTTTCCTTAGTCACAGAATCTTGTGCCTAATCTATAATCCTCTTAAAAGCTGGTTCTATGAATGAATATAAAATTTCCCTTGGTGTTGTTGGCAGGAATTTTTTTTAAGACCTTCACTGCTATCTAAACAATCCAAAGGCGGGGGGGGGAACAATTCAAGAATCACATAACATCCATTTTCCAGTAGCTGTAATATATTTATCTGTACTAGAAAAGTCTAAATGCCTTATCTTTACCCTGGAACAAAGTTCAGGGACTAGTTCTGGGTATGCTGTGTGTTTGGCTTCTGTTTATCTAAGTGTCAAAATGAACTATCTAAAATAAACAACACAGGAACCTTGCAGTAATGGGGCAAATAACTGAATAACTGAAGCAACAGTATCCTGTTCTTGGAACACAAATTTCTCAAGGCAAACATAACTGGGATTTCAGAGTATCACTACAAAGAGTGTCTTAACCTAACAGAAACGTTCCTTAAAAATTTGGTGTAAACTCAAATTTCTAAATTCAATTATAGTACATCAAGTACTGATGTTTCTTCTTATGAAACTTAAAAAATTACCTTTTAACTTTCACATTTCTTTATCCAGATTACAACACATTAAATTGTCATTCTGCTGTGCATTCCCATAATGTCAAAGAGAGAGTAGAGTGGGAAGATTACAGTCTTCAAAAGGTGCCTCTTTAGGATGTTCCTGAATTTGATGCTCTAGTGGGAGTCCTTGAAACTATGCAAGGACTCACAGAACTCAGCACATCATCGTACTCAGGGGTATAATTTACTAAAGCAGATAATCCAGAACCAAAGTCAGCAAAGGGAAAAGTTCTATGAGGTGATGTCTAGAGGAAACCAGGTACAACCTTCCAAGGGTCTTCTCCCCGCAGAGCCACAGAGGATGCACTTAATTCCTCTAGCACCGAACTGTGACAACATGTGGGAAATGTCTAACCAAGGAAGCTCATTAGAGATTCAGTGTCCCAAAGTTTTTATCACAGTCACGTACACAGCCTCTGCCTGGCACACACAAAAATGCCACACTCTGAGAAGAAAAGGAGGTGCTCGACATAAACCATATTGTTGTGCAAATAGTTCAAGCATAGTAAACCACTCTTATCAGTTATGAAATGGTGAGAACACTCCCAGAATTCAATTGTGTTTCTCAGATGCCAGCCAAGGGCCAATCTTATTAGCAGATCTTTCTAAGGACAGCAATCTTGCTGTGTTAACTCCTTTTCTGCATAGATTCTGAAAAAGAAAGGCAACCAAACACTGATTAAAATACACACAAACATTTTGAGTACTGGGTTGCAAGGCTAACCAACTGTCTGAACAGACATGGGCCTCAAGACACTGTGTTGCCAGATCAACCAGCTGTCCAACTGGACATGGGGCTCCAGGTCACTAGTTCAAATAATCAGACATGGAGCCCCAGGCCACTAATTCAAATAATCTCCTGCTGAAACATGACTGAGGTGAAATATTGTATAACTTTAAAGGTAAATCACAGACTATCTTATTAGATAAATTCTCTTTCAGAAAACAGTCAAGAAATAATAGGTTTATCTTCACTGCAATTATTACCATCATTTATTAATGTTTCAATGTTGTAGATTGATTGTAAAACAGACAAAAGAAAAAAACCCAAGTAAAGTTTCTCTGTGCACAAAGATGCCCACCTGACTGAGGGGAAAAAAAAAATTTGACACACCCTCAACAACAACTCTGGACTAACAAAATGCCTAAGGTAATCCAAGCTCTTCAGAACAGCAGGGACATACATTGTTCTCCCCTAATTCACAGCATCAGAAAACCACAGACTGCATAACAATCAATCATTAAAGAGTCACTCAAATATTTAGTAAGTACCTGTTAACATGCCAAGCACTATCCTAAATCTGGAGATATGGTAGGAATAAGATAGAGCATATACATATAAAGTAACAGATAGTGAGTCTACCTTCAAGATGCTTATATTCTAGTGATGGAAATATAAAAGTCATAAAACTATAAACAAATAAATATGTAAGAATTTCATAGGATGGTTCTGAATAACTCAGTTTTTCCTCTTACGTTGCAATCAGTGGTCATTCTCAGTAACTACTCGTTCAGAAGTAAATTTGAAAACATTCTAAAAATAGTCTTTATCTACATACTTTGCCAGTTTTCCAAAAGAGCAATTTAGTATTTTATATAAAAAATTTTAATACAGATGTTCTTAAGCCCCCAAATTCCCTTTCAACATTTTATGCTAGGAAATAAAGAACCAATACGTTAAGGATGTAAAAAGAAAACTTACCAGAGCATTGTTTGTAATAGTAAAAATTGGAAACAATCAGTTCTCTGCTGATAAACATTTAAGTTACCAAAATCAGATACATCCAAAAATAAAATACTATGCAGACATAAAAACTTATTTAGATCTGATTTCCTGATATAGGT
>SJYV01042000.1:142221-157070 GCA_006410875.1 Neotragus pygmaeus
GTTCTAATGAAGTGGATGAAACTGGAGCCGATTATACAGAGTGAAGTAAGCCAGAAAGAAAAACACCAATACAGTATACTAACACATATATATGGAATTTAGAAAGATGGTAACGATAACCCTGTATGCGAGACAGCAAAAGAGACACAGATGTATAGAACAGAATTTTGGATTCTGTGGGAGAGGGACAGGATGGGATGATCTGGGAGAATGGCATTGAAACATGTATACTATCATGTAAGAAACGAATCGCCAGTCTAGGTTCGATACAGGATACAGGATGCTTGGGGCTGGTGCACTGAGAGAATGATATGGAGAGGGTGGTGGGAGGAGGGTTCAGGATTGGGAACTCATGTACACCCGTGGTGGATTCATGTCAATGTATGGCAAAACCAATACAATATTGTAAAGTAAAAAAAAAAATAAATTTTTAAAAAGAAAGTGAAAGTGAAGTTGCTCAGTTGTCTCCGACTCTTTGCTACCCCTTGGGCTGTAGGCCACCAGGCTCCTCCATGCATGAGATTTCCCAGGCCAGAATACCGGAGTGGGTTGCCATTTCCTTCTCCAGGGGATCTTCCCCACCCAGGGGTCGAACCCAGGTCTCCCACATTGCAGGTAGATGCTTTAACCTCTGAGCCACCAGGGATATATAAACATAATTGTGAAGAATTTTAAACTTGAAGATTAATATACTCATGAGAAAATTCTTCATAATTAAATATGTTCATTATAATTTTTAATTTCTGAAATACTACACCTGCTTCTGTTTTTGCTGATTGATCGTCTCTATAAAACATAATAATGGGTCTTTAGGCCTTCAGTTTTGATATCCTATTAGTTTCATGTAGTATAATGTGTTAACAATGCTAAGTCATAATCTCACAATATTTTGGAGTATATCCTTCCAGACATTTTTTACATACACACATTCTTTCCTCCTTTTCTTCCTGCCCACATAAATTTCCAAAATGAAATTATGATACACAAATGTTTAATATCGTCTTTTCTGTTAAATATATCATCGTCCCCCCCCACCACCGCACCTATATCAGGAAATCAGATCTAAATAAGTTTTTATGTCTGCATAGTATTTTATTTTTGGATGTATCTGATTTTGGTAACTTAAATGTTTATCAGCAGAGAACTGATTGTTTCCAATTTTTACTATTACAAACAATGCTCTGGTAAGTTTTCTTTTTACATNTGGGAGGGATTGGGGGCAGGAGGAGAAGGGGACGACCAAGGGTGAAATGGCTGGATGGCATCACGGACTTGATGAACGTGAGTCTGAGTGAACTCCTGGAGATGGTGATGAACAGGGAGGCCTGGCATTCTGCGATTCATGGGGTCGCAGAGTCAGACACGACTGAGTGACTGAACTGAATTGTGGTGGCTCAGCTCATAAAGTATCCACCTGCAATCCAGGAGACATGGGTTTGCTTATTGGGTTATGAAGATCCCCTGGAGAAAGGAACAGCTACCCACTCCAGTATTCTGGCCTGGAAAGTTCCATGGATTGTATAGATCAATGGGTTGCAAAGAGTTGGACACAACTGAGCAACTCTCACTTTCAGTTTGGTCTAGTGGTTTTCCCTACTTCCTTCAATTTAAGTCTGAATTTTGCATTAAGGAGTTCATGATGTGAGCCACAGTCATCTCCCAGTCTTGTTTTTGCTAACTATATAGAGCTTCTCCATCTTCAGCTGCAAATAATACAATCAATTGGATTTCAGTATTGAACATCTGGTGATGTCCATGTGTAGAGTTGCCTCTTCTGTTGTTGGAAGAGTGTGTTTGCTAGGACCAGTACCTTCTCTTGGCAAAACTCTGTTAGTCTTTGCCCTGCTTCATTTTGTACTCCAAAACCAAACTACTTTTGCATTTCAGTCCCCTATGATGAAAAAGACATCTTTTTTTGGATATTAGTCCTAGAAGGCCGTGTAAGCCTTCATAGAACCATGAAACTTCAGCTTCTTTGGGATTAGAGATTGGGACATAGACTTGTATTACTGTGGTATTGTATGATTTTCCTTGGAAATGAACAGTTACCATTCTGCCATTTTTGAGATTGCATCCAAGTATTGCACTTTGGACTCTTTTGTTAACTATGAGGGCTACTCCATTTTTTCTAAAGGGTTCTTGCCCACAGTAGTAAATATAATGATCATCTGAATTTTCACCCATTCCAGTCCATTTTAGTTCACTGATTTCTAAAATGTTGATATTCACTCTTGCCATCTCCTTTTTGACCACTTCCAATTTACCTTGACTCTTGGACTTCCTGGTTGCTCAGAGGTTAAAGCGTCTGCCTGGAATGCAGGAGACCAGGGTTCAATCCCTGGGTCAGGAGGNAATGTTGATATTCACTCTTGCCATCTCCTTTTTGACCACTTCCAATTTACCTTGACTCTTGGACTTCCTGGTTGCTCAGAGGTTAAAGCGTCTGCCTGGAATGCAGGAGACCAGGGTTCAATCCCTGGGTCAGGAGGATCCCCTGGAGAAGGAAATGGCAACCCACTCCAGTACTCTTGCCTGGAGAATCCCATGGAGGAAGGAGCCTGGTAGGCTATAGTCCATGGGGTTGCCAAGAGTCGGACATGATTGAGTGACTTCACTTTCCTTTCGTGGACCTAACATTTCAAGTTCATATGCAAGTATTGTTCTTTATAGCATCAGACTTTACTTCCATCACCAGTCACATCCACACTGGGCATTGTTTTTGCTTTGACTCCATCTCTTCTTTCTGGAGCTATTTCTCTACTCTTCTCCAGTAGCATATTGGGCACCTACTAAGCTGGGGAGTTCATCTTTCAGTGTCATATCTTTTTGCCTTTTCATACTGTTCATGGGGTTCTTAAGGGAAGAATACTGAAGTGGTTTGCCATTCCCTTCTCCAGTGGACCACGTTTTGTCAGAACTCTCCACCATGACCAGTCTGTCTTGAGTGGCTCTACATGGCATGCTTCATAGCTTCACTGGATTAGACAAGGCTGTGATCCATGTGATCAGCTTGGTTAGTTTTCTGTGCTTGTCTTTTTCATTCTGTCTGCCCTCTGATGGATTAGAGGCTTGTGGAAGCTTCCTGATGTGACAGTCTGACTGTGGGGGAAACAGTCTTCTTCTGATGGGCAGGGCCATGCTCAGTAAATCTTTAATCTAATTTTCTGTTGGGTGGAGCTGTGTTCCTTTCCTGTTGCTTGGCCTGAGGCCAAACTCTAGTAGGGGTAAAAGCTATGGCAGAGGTAATGACAGTAACGGCAGCCTCCTTCGAAAGGACTTATGCTCCCACTGTTCAGTGCGCAGCAGGCTACTGTCTTCCCACGCCTCCGCAGGAGACTCCTGGACACTCACAGGCAAGTCTGGCTCAGTGTTTTGTTGGGTCACTGCTCTTTTCTTCTGGGTCCTGGTGCACACAAGGCTTTGTCTGTGCCCTCCAAGAATCTGTTTCCCCAGTCCTGTGGAAGTTCTGTAATTAAATTCCATTGGCCTCCAAAGTCAATTTTCCTGTGGGTTCTCAGTCCCCTTGCCAGATCCCCAGGTTGGGAAATCCATTGTGGGTCCTAGCACTTCCTTAACAGTGTGAGAATTTCTTTGGTATAATCGTTCTGCAGTTTGTGAGTCGTCTGCCCAGCGGCTCCGTGGTGGGGTCAATGGCGATCTCCTCTAAGAGGGCTTATGCCACACACCACGTGTCCCAGATCTGCCGCAGCCAGAGCCCCTGTCCCTGCTGCCAGCCACTGCTGCCCCATGCCTCTGCAGGAGACACTCAGACTCTCATAGGCGGGTCTGGCCCAGTCTCTGTGGGGTCTATGGGTACTGGGGCACACAAGTTTTTGTTTGAGCCCTCTGAGTATCTCTGGCAGGTATGGGATTTGATTCTAAACGTGATTTCAACCCTCCTACTGTGTTGTTGGGGCTTCTCCTTTGCCTTTGGACATGAGATATCATTTTTGGTGGGATCCAATGTAATTAATCAGTGAGAAATTATTCCTTCATGAACTCTTAATTTCCAATATCTATATGGAATGAAACAAAAATATATTTTTTGTTTCTTCTATCATTTATCCCCTATCCTCATCCTATTCTTTGTATCTGGTAAAGGGCGGAATTTAACCATGACAGCTTGATTTCATCACCTCCTGTATCAATTGTATTTCAGCAGGATCAGCCAATGAGAGGCACTGATGAGAGTTTGGAAGGTTTGAACAAAGTAGAAGCTTTAGTATTTGTCTCCCTCTCTGCTTTGGGTGGCACATTTGGCAACACTTTGTCTTTTCATAACTCCAGTTTTCACCAAACAGGTCAGTCCTGCTCCCATCTACCAGCAGGAAAACACCTGTCCCCAGATCCCAGTCACCCCCTGCTTCACTTTGAGCCCTCGGTCTAGGGATTCTGATAGCCTCCTCCTGTGGCTCGTCCCTGGACTGACTCAGCATACTTTGCTCCCCTCTCTGTTCCTCCATCACCCACATAACCAAGTCTTTTCACTTTATTCCTTTTACTGCAAACACTTAGAGACATTTCCTTTTTTTCTGGTAGAATATCAACTAACAATTCCATTTGGGGGGTTAAAGAGAATTCATGAATATGAATTTTAAAAACCTGGAGAAGTCTTTTTCTTGTTTAGAAGACAAAGAGGTGGGACTCAAACATGGTGAACCCTGAAAGAACATGAGTCCTATCTTCCAGATCTTCTCCATTTCTTTCTTATGTATGTTTCCTAACGACAGTTGAAGAAAGAATCATGATTCAACAGGGTGGAGCAGCCAGGCTGTATTTCAATGTGCTATCTTGGGACTATTTCCTTTTTTTTCCAGGAAAAACTAGACAAAGTTCTGGATTTCAACTGAAACCCATGAACAGCCATAAGTGGCACATACCTTGGATTGAACAGGAGGAAACCGTGTCTGAGTGCTCAGTGTCACCCACTCCGAGACTTAGTGTCCTGGCTGTTATGTGATCAGAGGAAGAGTCTTCCCTCCTATGTTCCAAACACAAAATAATGAGACCTCATGTGTAGAGACTGGAATGCTGAAGTCACATAGACCAAATGTGCCGTCCTTATTGCTCAGTCCAGGCCAAGGTGAGTAGGGCACACCAACAGGCCAAGAAAAATCCCAGCAAAGGAGGACACTTCTAGTCAGCAATCAGATCTATTCNAGAAATGCAAATCAAGACCACAATGAGGTACCATTTCACACCAGTCAGAATGGCTGCGATCCAAAAGTTCAATTTCACTTTCATCTTAAAAATACTTGTTTACAAAGGGACACATATAGTATTTTAAAGTATATGGTGACAAACTGTAACTAGGATGTCACTTACCTACTACTCTTAAAAATGTCTAATTCACTACAAACGTTACTTGTTTTTGCTTTTTAAAAATTAAAAAACCTAAGGTATATTTCTAAATGGAGAGTTAATTATAGGGGTAAAGATAGATAAATAAAAAAGGATTGTTCAATCAAAGATTTTACTGATCAAATTTCTAGTACTCAAAAAAACACACACACACAAAAACAGAACAAAACAAATAGTGGCACCCTTCATAAAAAATTTCTACCCAAAAGAGTTTTACATACGAACATACTAAGGTCTTCAAAGTCATGACATATATAAACCAACACACCAAAAAAACAACCTAGGAAAGAATGCAGAGCAACTGGAACTCTCATACATTACTGGTGAAATGCAGAACAGTACAGTCACTTTGGAAAAGTTGAGCAGTTTACCAATGTACACAACAATTTCTGTCCTCCATGAAATGTAAAACATACCAGTATTCAAGATATTCATTTATAACAGCATTATCTACAATGGCTTAAAGAATACTACTCAATAAAGAAGGAACCATATATGCATGCAATAACATGGGTAAATCTTATATATATAAAATACTGGGGTTCCCGGTGGCACAGCGATAAAGAATCTNAAGATATTCATTTATAACAGCATTATCTACAATGGCTTAAAGAATACTACTCAATAAAGAAGGAACCATATATGCATGCAATAACATGGGTAAATCTTATATATATAAAATACTGGGGTTCCCGGTGGCACAGCGATAAAGAATCTTGGGAAGATCTCCTGGAGAAGGAAATGGCAACCCACTCCAGTATTCTTGCCTGGAAAATTCCATGGACAGAGGAGCCTGGAGGGCTACAGTCCATAGGGTCACAAAGAGTCGGACACAACTGAGCAACTGAGTACACATGAAATACTAGAGACAAATAAAAAATGTCTAATCACCATCAGAATCATTTATTTTTAAAGATGAAAAAGTGTAAGATATACTTCTGAATGAACAGTTAAATTTATGATACTAATCAATAAATTGATTTCACATATATTATATACTAACGATAAAATCATAGAAAATATATCAATAGTAATCTGGAGCAAGGGTTGAGAACACGAAGCAATGGTAAACAGTTAAGAGGGAAAATTTTGAGAATGATGAAATGCTATTCTTTGTGGTGATAATCACACAAACATATTCATTTTCCAAAGCTTATCAATCTGGGTACTTAAAAGAATTTTATGTACATTAAACTTCAACAATACTACACAGACGACTCAGCCATAACCTACCATTTACTACGCACCAAAACAAATTCCACCAAAAACATCTCCAAAGTCTTAAGTAAAATACACATGCTACTGTATCAAATGTCATTATATAATAATAAGTATATCTACAATAGCCACATGAATACTTAAGAATACATATCCATGTGCCCAGGTATCTAAGACAAATTCTTAAAAGCAATTCCTAAGCTTTTACTGTAAGCAGTTCTTCATTCATATAAAAATTTCTACCAAACCACTTATTTATACACACAAGTAAATTTTTCATAATACGATCTATTCCAAAACAAATTAAATTGGTCAGAGAGAGTTTATTACTTCAATAAAACATGGTGTTATAGAGAAAGTACTAAAATGGGAACCAAAAGAACAGGACTTCCTAATGATATAATAGAGCACAGAAGTTTTGTTTTATCCAAAGCCAAAGAGGTCCAACTTTTACTTTTTCAGTCTATCAAGATTTTCTTTTTAGTTTATTTTTCCATCACACTAAATTCAGAAAAGCTTTTTCCTTCCAAAGATATGTGTTTAACTTAAAAAAAAAATTGATTAGCTTGGTTTTTTTTTAAGATCAGCTCTAGAAGTTGAAAGCAAAATTGAGAGGAATGTATAGAGGTTTCCATACGACCTCTGTTCCCAAACATGCCTCCCCTATTATCAGCATCCTCAAGAAAACTGCTGCATTTGTTACAACTGATGAGACTACAAGGACTCATCATCATCACCAAAACTCTATAGTTATCCTAGGGTTCCCTCTTCTACGTGTGAGGGTTTGGACAGACGCATAAATTATATGAATCCATCATTAAGTGCTCTAAAATGTTGACTTAAATATTCTCTCATTGTCTCACTTTTTAATTGTTTTTTTTACTGTTTATCACTATATTCCATCTATCATCTATTTTGCAGGTATGATATGAAGTAAGACTGTAAGTTAACTTTAATCCAAAGGCAAACTGATCCTTCCATCCCCATATATCAAATAATTTACCGTCTCCACTAAAAAACAAACAGAACAAAACTCAAAAAACAAAGAAGTATACCTTCACCTCCTACCCACAAAATACCACATGTCTTTTGATCTCATTTTCTCTAGGTTTCATTCTAAATATCAAAAAATATGCTAACTTAAACCTTCTTTAAAGTCTCAGGTAGCTCAGTATCTAGGGTTATATAATTCTAAGAATTTCTTCATGAGCAAAATCTTTACTTCGAAAATAAATTTTCTAAGGAAAAAAAATGCAGATACTTTATCCTACAAATCTAACTTCAAACTCACTGAGGAAAAACTTTCCCAAGAATTATCTAGCAAGTTTTTAGGCAACAATCCATTTTTCCTATTTGAAAGATTAAAATTCTGCTGAGCAAAATTAAATATTGTGAATGACAAAAACAGCAAAATCCACACTGACCCAAAAAAAAAAAAGGATATGAACAAAGAATAATATTTTCTTTCTTTCTCTAAGGCAGTGAAGTTCTCACTCAGGGGCAATTTTCCCCTAGATGACTTATGGCACTATTAAGAGGCAATTTTAGTTGTCACAACTATAGGTGATGGTACCACTGGTATTTAAAACAGAGGACAAGGGTCCTGCCAGAAATTTTAAAATTCACACATACTTCCTTACGCAAAAAAAAAAAAGAAAAGAAAAATCATCCAGCACAAGATGTCAATAATGCCAAGGCAGAAAAGTCCTGCTCTAAGGATATTACAGTGCAACAGATCTTCTGCGCAAAGATTTATCTATTTGGAAATACAAATAAACACAAAATCATATTCTTTATTGCACCAATCTCAAAATAACCTTTCTATGTGAAACATCCAGAAAATTACAATGGCATCTACTAGGATGGCTATAATGAAAACAATAAGTGTTGGCCTATCACAACACTGTTAATCAGCTATACTCCAATATAAAATAAAAAGCTTAACAAGAAAAGGATTGCTGGCTAACTAGCATGCAGATACAATGGAACTCTCATATATTGCTCATGGGACTATAAAATAAGCAGCTTTTTCAAAACCACTTTGACAAACAATCTGGCAGAGGCTCAAAACTCTCCTAGGTATGTATCACATAAAAACTTATACACAAATATTCATAGCAGCATTAGCCAGAAGAAAAACAAACTTGGAAGCAACCCAAATCTTTATCAACTGATAAATGGATAAACAAAATGTGATTCAGCCATAAATGGATTTTGGGATAATATTTTTAAAATGAAGTAGTTATATGGAATCTCAAAGAATCCTGAATAACCATAACATTCTGAAGAAAGAACAGAGCTTAGAAGTCTCATTATTTCCTGATTATAATACACTACAAAGCTACAGTAGTGCTTAGAAATAAACCCTTCCAAGTCATCCAAAAAAAAAAAATAAGGCATCAAAAATCATTGATGTCCAACGCATGGATTGTCATGCTTAATACTGATAAAATGCTCAGTTCATTTTAGCCGCTCAGTCGTATCCGACTCTTTGCAACCCCAAGGACCACAGCATGCCAGGCCTCCTAGCCATCACCAACTCCCAGAGTTTACCCAAACTCATGTCCATTGATTAGGTGATGCCATCTAACCATCTCATCCTTTGTCGTCTCCTTCTCCTCCTGCCATCCTTCTTTCCCAGCAGATAAAATGCTAAAACTCCACAAATTGATCTATTGATATATACTCAATGTATCCTTATCAAATACCAACATCCTTTCTGCAGAAATGATAAGCTGCTTCTAAAATCATACGGAAATGCAAAAGACTCAAAACAGCCAAAACAATCTTAAAAATACAATAGTTGAAGGGCTCACATTTCCTGGTTTCAAAACTCACTACCAAAGTGACAATAATCAACACAGCATGGCACTGGCATAAAGACAGACATATATATTAATGAAACAGAACTGAGAGTTCAGATATAAATCCTTACAGGCATGGTTAATAGATTTTTAACCAAGGGGTACCAAGACAACTTCAATAAGGGGGAAACTTTTCCTTCCTTTCCCATTTCCAAGAATGAAATGGGATCCTTTCACATCACGCCACATTCAAAAATTAACTCAAATCACAGCATCTAAATATGAGAGCTAAAACCATAAAACTCTTAGGAAAAAACATATTTGCTTGTGACCTTGGATTAAGCAATAGTTTCTTAGCTGACACCAAACCAGCACAATAACAAAAGGAAAAACAAGTAACTTGAACTTCATCAAAAGTAAAAGCTTTAATGCTTCAAAATACACATCCAGAAAGTGAAAACACAATAAAAGAATGATCCCCAAAAATGCAAATTATGTTTCATAAATGTCTCAGTTCAGTTCAGTTCAGTCGCTCAGTTGTGTCCGACTCTTTGTGACTCCATGGACAAAAGCATGCCAGGCCTCCCTGTCCATCACCAACTACCAGATTTACTCGAACTCATATCCATTGAGTCAGTGATGCCATCCAATCATCTCATCCTCTGTCATCCCCTTCTCATCCTGCCCTCAATCTTTCCCAGCATCAGGGTCTTTTCCAGTGAGTCAGATCTTCGCATCAAATGGCCAAAGTATGGGAGCTTCAGCTTCAGCATCAGTCTTTCCAATGAATATTTAGGACTGATTTCCTTTAGGATGGACTGGTTGGATCTCCTTACAGGCCCAGGGACTCTCAAGAGTCTTCTCCAACACCACAGTTCAAAAGCAGTGAACTTTGAACACCACAGTTCAAAGTTCAATCCTTCTGCGCTCAGCTTTCCTTATAGTCCAACTCTCATATCCACACATGACTACTGGAAAAATCATTGATTTGACAGAATGAACCTTTGTTGGCAAAGTTATGTGCTTGCTTTTTAATATGCTGTCTAAGTTGGTCATAACTTTTCCTCCAAGAAGTAAGCATCTTTTAATTTCATGGCTGCAGTCACCACTGACAGTGATTTCGGAGCCCCAAAAAATAGTCTGTCAGTTTCCATTGCTTCCCCATCTATTTGCCTTGAAGTGATGGGACTGAAATGCCATGATCTTAGTTTTCTGAATGTTGAGCCTTAAGCCAACTTTTTCACTCTCCTCTTTCACTTTCATCAAGAGGCTCTTTAGTTCTTCACTTTCAGCCATAAGGTTACTGTCAGCCATAAGGTTAGTGTCCTCTGCATATCTGAGGTTACTGATATTTCTCCAGGCAATCTTGATTCCAGCTTGTGCTTCATCCATCCCAGCGTTTCTCATGATGTACTCTGCATATAAATTAAATAAGCAGGGTGACAATATACAGCCTTGACGTACTCCTTTCCCAATTTGGAACCAATGTTCCAAATGTTCTGGACATCCAGTTCTAACTGTTGCTTCCTGACCTACATACAGATTTCTCAGGAGGCAGGTCAGGTGGTCTGGTATTCCCATCTTTTTCAGAATTTTCCACAGTTTGCTGTGATCCACACAGTCAAAAACTGTAAACAACCTAAATGTCCATCAGCTGATGAATGGATAAACAAAATATGATATATCCATAATGGAATATAAGGGAACAAAAACAAATGAATTACTGATACTTGTTACAACATGTATCTAAAAAAGACAATATTAACTGAAAGAAACCAGACAGAAAAGGTCACGTATTTTATGATACCATTTACATGCAATGTCCAGAACAGGCAATTTCTTAGAGACAAGAAAGTAGTTTTAGTGGTTGCCAAGGACTGGGGGAAGGAATGAAGAATTACTGTTAATGGGCACAGAACCTTTTTTGTGGGGGAGGGGATGATAAAAATGCTCTAAAATTGCTTGTGCTGACAACTGATAAGCTGCTATAGAAAATACTAGATATGAATAAAATGGCATCTCTGAAACAATATACAATAAGTGAACATTTACTTGCAAAAACTAAAAATAGAGGCAGCAAAGATATAAACAATCAGTTGAAATTTCTGAGAGGTAAACTTAAGGCTTTTGAGAGAAGCTCCCAAAGAGATGCTAACTTACTAAAAAGAAGAATTTCCTATTTGGATAATATGAGAAAATATGAAAATAAGAAAACACAAGCTGAGTAAAGCACAATTCCTCCAGTAAGACAAAATATTTTGCAAAGACTTTGTAAAGAATTCTATAGCCATGTTTCTTGCAAAACTGCCAAGTTTGAAATAGCCAATTTGGGCTGAGGTTTTTTAAGTACAACTGAAAAAACTGTAAAAAAAAAAAAAAAAAAGAAGAAGAAGAAGAAGAATACATCATTTTCTAGGAACAGAACGTTAAATAAGCTAGAATCACAAAATATTACTTGGAAAGAAGCAAAAAAGTCAAATTCCCCACAGAAAAGGCAAAATTTCACCCTATCTGTAACATCTTTGATCAATGATCTACTTGGATGTTTTCAGAGCTCTCTAATTCAAAAGATAGGGCATGCACTGTTGCAAATGACAATGCCAAGAAACAAATGAAATTTCTATATTTTAAGATAAAATTTTTCACGAAAATAGCCAATCTATTAACACTATTTAAAAATGATGCGTCATTTTACACTTAACTTACAACAGTGTACAAAATGCTTTTTTTTAGCCATATGCCCTAGTACACACATACATACACATATGCGTCATTTTACAGTTAACTTACAACAGTGTACGAAATGCTTTTTTTTAGCCATATGCCCTAGTACACACATACATACACATACAAGTTAAAAAATTCATGAAACAATACTTTTTTTTTACCATGGACAATGCACTATAACGCAAGTCACAGATAACTCAAAAGCTCAGAAGACAAAACTCTCCAAATCGTAACAGGTACCGTGCAGGATAAACTATCCTTTTGAAGGAAAACATGGCAGTAAAGCATGGATTATGACTGTCCCCAACCCATTACTGGGTTAACTGCAACTGATTCTGCACTTACCCTTTTCAACAGATTGGGGGCAGGAGGAAAAGGGGATGACAGAGAATTAGATGGCTTGATGGCATCACCAACTCAATGGACCTGAGTTTGAGTGAACTCCAAGAGTTGGTGATGGACAGAGAGTCCTGGCATGCTACAATTCATGGGGTCGCAAAGAGTCGGACATGACTGAGCAACTGAACTGAACTGAACCTGTAAGTGTGTCTTAAAGGAGATAATAATTCTGCCCTTAAGGATGCCACTGTCTAATAAGTGAGAGAAACAGAGTACAATGTGCTGAATGCGCTACTGAAAGCAAAAAAAAAGGATGCAGACAGTCCTAACACTGCCTCATTCTTTCAGGGAAAGTCAAGGAATATTGTTAAATGTCCACATCAAAGAACTGTACCTTGAAGTGAACTGTAAAAGAAAAGTAAGGATTTAGAGGGCAGACCAGGAGAGAAGGAAATTGCATACAAGGGGAAAATTCCAAAAGCAAAATCTTGATGAGAACATGTTAAGTTCCAGTAACCATTAACAGTACAGTGTTGCTGGAATGCAGACTGGGGAAGGGAGAGTAGTAGGAAATCATGTTGAAAATGTAAGCAGGAACCATATGATGGATGTTCCACGATAAGGAGTTTGAACTTCATTTTGTGGGCCACAGGGAACAACTGAAGAATTTAAAGCAGGGGAATAAAATGAATAGAGTTGTATTTTAGAGAAGCACTCTGGCAGAGTATGAAAAAGACATTGCAGGAGGGAGAGAAGAGAGGCATTGTACCAGTTAGAAAGCTATTGCATATATTCAATATTGTGTGATAAACCACAATGAAAAACTATTTTTAAAAAGCTACTATAATAATTAAAAGAAAAAATGATAAAAGCAGTAACAGAGAAATAAAGAGAAGAGAATAGATTAGAGAAATATTTATAGGGCCAAATAAAACTACCATAGGTCTTGAAGTCACATAAAAATGTTAACATCTAACCCTAGCCTCATTGAACCTGGTTCCCTCACCTGTATAGTGGAAATAAGAAAAATTCCTCAAACAGCTAAGAAAATAATTTCTCTATGCTGTATATACTACAGTTGTTTCTAGATGATGTCAGTTATTTCCTTAGAAATGATACAATTACCTTGGTGTCTATTTGGACGCTCTGGTGGAAATGGACATGGAAGTTAAGAGAATAATGAAGAACCAAAGATAACCCTTGTAATATGTGGCCTAGGCAACAGGGTAAATAGTGGTGTCAGTAACTTATCCAGGAAATAAAGGAAGAACAGTTTTGCATGGAAAAGTGTCATGACAGAAGTAAACAGAATTGTACAGACACATGTGAAAACTTCTAGCTAGAGGCATGAGGAATGATGATGGATTTGTGATGGACTCAAAAAACTTCAGTAAGATATCAAGAGGCACAATGGCATTCAAAAACAACATGGCAAACAGATGGGAAAGCAACAGAAACAGTGAGAGACTTTATTTTGGTTGGCTCCAAAATCACTGCAGATGGTGACTGCAGCCATGAAATTAAAAGATGCTTGCTCCCTGGAAGAAAAGCTATGACCAACCTCGACAGCATACTGAAAAGCAGAGACATTACTTTGCCAACAAAGGTCCACCTAGTCAAAGCTATGGTTTTTCCAGTAGTCATGTATGGATGTGAGAGTTGGAATATAAAGAGAGCTGAGCATTGAAGAATCGATACTTTTGAAATGTGGTGTTGGAAAAGACTCTTGAGAGTCCCTTGGACTGCAAGGAGATCAAACCAGCCAATCCTAAAGGAAATCAGTCCAGAATATTCATTGGACGAACTGATGCTGAAGCTGAAGCTCCCATACTTTGGCCACTTGATGCGAAGAACTGACTCACTGTAAAAGAACCTGATGCTGGGAAAGATTGAAGCCGGGAGGAGAAGAGGATGACAGAGGATAAGATGGTTGGATGGCATCACCGATGCAACAGACATAAGTTTGAGTAGGCTCCAGGAACTGGTGATGGACAGGGAGGCCTGGCATGCTGCAGTCCATGAGGTCACAAAGAGCCGGACACAACTGAGCGACTAAACTGAACTGAATATAAATCATTAAGTTCTGATAAAGTATGAACTACAGAAAGCAAGTATATGTATGTGAGAGAAGGGGGAGGAAGAGAGGAAAAGGGATGAGAGAGGGAGGAGGGGAGAGAAGGGAGGAGGGTGTGTGTGTATGTCTTAAGGAAGGAGTTATAGGAAAAGGCAGAGGGAGGAAGAGAGAGAGGGGGACAGAGAGGAGGGAGGGTGCGTGCGTGCGTGCGTGCGTGCGTGCGTGTGTGTGTGTGTGTAGAGGAGGGAGGTGTGGATGTGTGTGGGGGGATATCTGTGTGTGTGTGTGTAGAGGAGGGAGGTGTGGATGTGTGTGGGGGGATATCT
>SJYV01042000.1:158714-213471 GCA_006410875.1 Neotragus pygmaeus
TGTGTGTGTGTGTGTGTGTGTGTGTGTGTGTGTAGAGGACGGAGGTGTGGATGTGTGTGGGGGGATGTCTGTGTGTCTTAGGGAAGGAGTTACAGGAAAAGGTAAGGTCAGTAAGGTGGAGGGTTATACTCTGTTCTATAAAACATTGGCTTACAGATAGGAGTCTACTACAGTTGTTGGTGTGTGTGTAAAAAAACCACACTGCAATTACACTTGTGCAAGATCAGACTGCTCAAAATATGGAAGAACTGTAGTGGGACTAGACAGAAGGTGGATGAAACAATGAAAGGTATTTCTTACAGTGATGCAGTGGGGGGCAAAATAAAATTCTTCACAGAAAAGTGCTATGAGAACAGAAATAAAGGTGCAAATGAATAAAAAAAATCAAGCTATCAGAGAGACAATAATATAGAACTGAGAAAGTTTTAAGGCTCAAAAAATAATGGAATCTTATTATAATATAGGCCTGCCTTTTTTTTTTACTTAGTAACTGCCAACTAAAGAATGTCACTTGCCATCTGGTTCGACAAAAATTAAATCACTAAGTCACTGCAGTCACTGACATTCAACACACTCTGAAAGGAGTTCTGAAGATCGGAATGAAGCACTCTGTGCTCTGGGAAAACTTTAACAGGCCTCCAGAATACTTCCAGGAGAAAATTTTATGAACCCAATTGTTCTTCTTCTCATTCTTAGGAAAATCAATAAAATCATTAACTGAGATATGTGTTCCTCATGACCAGCAGCAACCTTCTACTGCGATGCATTCCTGATTGCATGTACCCTTTCTCCAAAATCACTGATATCACCCTCCACCTCTTTGGAACAGTTCTTCAGATCTATGTTAGACACTGTCTACCAGGCTACAGTCCCCAGTGAAAGTGGAAGTGTTAGTCACCCAGTTGTGTCAATCAACTCTTTGCAACTACCAGGCTCCTCTGTCTATGAAATTCTCCAGGTAAGAATACTGAAGTCGGTTGCCATGCACTTCTCCAGGGGAATCCTCCAACCAGGGATTGAACCCAGGTCTCCTGCATTCCATGCAGATTCTTTACCATCTGAGCCACCTGGGAATAGTTCTCAGTAAGATCCCCAGTAAAACAGAAACACAACTCTCATACTGTGCATTTTTTATTTCAGTCAACATAACTTCATTTTGATAGTGAAAACTTGATATAGGCCTTCTTCTTTAGTTTTTACTTAATCACTTTACTTGGGACCCATAAATGTATTATATGCTCACTGTAAAATTTCCACTGCAGAAATACATAACATGCAATTCATCACAAAGTACAGTGAACTCTACCTCAAAATATCTCTAGACTCCATCTATCTATGTTAATCTGTACCCAACACACCATCCTAGTTTGGCTGTAATCAACTCCTGCTGAAACAACTTTGATAGCCTCCTTACTAGTTCCACATCTAGTCTCTACATGATACCACAGTAATTTTATATTTTAATATAATAAATGCACATAGTAATTTAAATGTATACCAGGACATATACTTCAAAGTCTCCCCTTCTTCCTAGTCCCAAAGACATTTTACTGCCTCTTTTTACCAAAATAAACTAGATTATATGCAGTAATAATCCCAAAATCTCCATTGCCTTAAACAACACATTCTAACTCAGAGCCTAAGTGATATATTACTTCTAGCCACTTGAATTGCTAATGTCAGACTCTCCAGAATTTTTTTTATCTTCTTTCTGGCATTTCTTTGATTAATCCTGTGACTTTTCAGAAGCTTATGAGCCATCTACGTTCCCTATTTTGTGAATGCAAAATCCTTTCCCATTTTCCTTTTGAACTACTTTTTTAATGTTCTTATTTTTTATAATAATCCTTATTTGATTATATATTTCACAAATATCTTTCTCAACCTGTAGCTGCTTTTTTCACTTTTGTGACATCTCCAGTTGTACAGAAAGAAACAATTTTTAACTAAGTTGTTTTTTTTAAATCTTTGGTTGCTCTGGGTCTTACCTGCTGTGCAAGGGCTTTCTCTCGTTGCAGTAAATGAGGGCTACTCTCTAGTTGAGGTGCACAGGCTTCTCAAAGCAGTGGCTTCTCTTGTTGTGGAGCCCAGGCCCTAGGGAGCATGGACTTCAGTAGGTGGTGCACAGACTGCTGTTTTGTGGGCATGTGAGATCTTCCCGGACCAGGGACTGAACCCATGGCCCCTGCAGTGGCAGGGGATTATGAACCACTAGACAGTTAGGGAAGTCCCAGAAATTTTTTTGTTTTTAATTTTGGGGCCATGCCATATGGCATGAGGGATCTTAGTTCCCCGACTAGGGATTGAACCGACAGTTCCTGAATTGGAAGCAGAGTCTTAACCAATGGACTTTCAGGGAAGTTCCCTAGAATTTTTAATTTAATGTAATTACATTTATTAATTTTCCATTATTGTCTTTAATACCTTTTTAAAGAAATCCTTTTCCAGACCACAGTCAAAAAGGCACAGATTTTCTTCAAGCTTTTTCACACATAGACTATTTTTCTACATGTAAGTGTCACTTCTAGTTCATTTCTAATGACCTTCCTCAGTCTTAGGTTTTATTCCTCAGATGTTTTGAAATTTGAGTTTGCAGCCTCAGACTTCTTGTCTGTCCTCTCTCTCTCACCCAACTCCCTCTCACCATTTCATCTCCAGGAGACTTTCAGGCATTTTCCCCCAGATAATGCTCGTAATCCAAAATGATAATGTCATTTTGAAACTCCAACCCTGCAAATATAAGGAGGATGCTGCACATCCAGTCACAGATCAGAGAGACCTTGGCTAAGTTCTGTCCATAAAGGTGAGAGTCTTCATTCTGGTGCTACGTAGGTCCACATTTAATGAAAAAAAATTTTAACACTGAGAAGAAAGAAGCTGCTTGTTTTCCTTTTTTTTTTTTTTAATGGAACACTTCCCGAATTTGTGTGTCATCCTTGAGCAGGGGCCATGCTAATCTTCTCTGTATCATTCCAATTTTAATATATGTGCTGCCAAAGCAAGCACTGCCATCTTTCAAGAAGAGAGAACACCTGAGATCAAGACAAGCCTAGTTCTGATGTTGTCACATGGTCACTTCTGGAACCTGCTAACCCTAAAGGAATCTATTTCATACTCATCACAGCCAACTTCCAGTCCCAGAACTTGGCTATTCACAACACTTTTCTCTTCTACTCCACAGAGAGGTTACACTTGTTTTTGAGCTTACGCATGTTATCTTCTAATATTATACCTGTCAATGCTGTTTTTGGAACAGAAGTCACATATCAAACTATGAAGTTAGAAACACCTTCAGTAACAGTGATATTTTCTGTTTTTTAAAGTGAGCTTAAGACTTCCCTGGTTGTCCAGTGGCTAAGACTCCAAGATTCCAATAGCAGATGGCTGAGTTAGATCCCAGGTCAGGGAACTAGATCTCACAAACCTCAACTAAACATCCACATGCCTCAACTAAGACCCAGTGCAGTCAAATAAATAAACATTAAAAAAAAAATAAAATGACAATACTTGTTATTTATTACACAGTCACTTCTCACATCTTGAGTTTTCCTCCTCACCCCACCCGACATTCAAAATATCAACAGGTGCTCCTACTGCTGCTTTCCCAACATCTATACCCTAGTGGAACTGTCTCTTTTCTTAGGGACAGAGAGTGGCAAAAAGGGGACATTTCTTCTCTGTGGCTGAACTCTAGTGATATCCTTATTGCCTCTAAATTTCTAAACTCTCCTCCCTTAAACACATTTCAGTATTAAAAACTTATTTTAAAAATTGCTTAAAGGTAACAGTTTTACTACTAAATACTATAGAAAGTGTTAAGAGTAGTAATTATACAGACTTAAAATTCTGGGGGAGAAGCCCTTCAGTGATACATATCTGTAAATATACCACTACCTGATATCTATTTCTGCTTTATTGACTATGCCAAAGCCTTTGACTGTGTGGATCACAATAAACTGTGGAAAATTCTGAGAGAGATGGGAATACCAGATCACCTGACCTGCCTCTTGAGAAACCTGTATGCAGGTCAGGAAGCAACAGTTAGAACTGGACATGGAACAACAGACTGGTTCCAAATAAGAAAAGGAGCACGTCAAGGCTGTATATTGTCACCCTGCCTATTTAACTTATATGCAGAGTACATCAAAAGAAATGCTGGGCTGGAAGAAACACAAGCTGGAATCAAGATAGCCAGGAGAAATATCAATAACCTCAGAGATGCAGATGACACCACCCTTATGGCAGAAAGTGAAGAGGAACTAAAAAGCCTCTTGATGAAAGTGAAAGAGGAGAGCGAAAAAGTTGGCTAAAAGCTCAACATTCAGAAAACGAAGATCATGGCATCCGGTCCCATCACTTCATGGGAAATAGATGGGGAAACAGTGTCAGACTTTNAGGAGATCCAACCAGTCCATTCTGAAGATCAACCCTGGAATTTCTTTGGAAGGAATGATGCTAAAGCTGAAACTCCAGTACTTTGGCCACCTCATGCTTCGAGGTGACTCATTGGAAAAGACTCTGATGCTGGGAGGGATTGGGGGCAGGAGGAGAAGGGGACGACAGAGGATCAGATGGCTGGATGGCATCACGGACTTGATGGACATGAGTCTGAGTGAACTCCGAAGAGATGGTGATGAACAGGGAGGCCTGGCGTGCTGTGATTCATGGGGTCACAAAGAGTCAAACACGACTGAGCGACTGAACTGATTTTAAAAGAAAAACGCAACTTTTTAAAAAATGAAATGCTAATTTTTTCTTCTATATTGGATCTCATATATTAAAAAAATAACTAAACATTGTCATTACGACTCTTTCACTCTCCTATAAATGTTTTCATACTCCAGACAGGATGTAGGGTTACAAATGCACATTCAGGAATGCCAGTAGGCCCCAAGTGTGTCTGTGTCTGGGTGGGTGGGTATGTACACACACAACTCAGTCATGTCCAACTCTTTGCCACCCTCTGGACTGTAGCCTGCCAGGGAAGAACACTGGAGCGGGTTGCGATTTCCTTTCCCATGGGATCTTCCCAACCAAAGGACTAAACCCACATCTCTTGTGTCTCTTGCACTGTCAGTCAGATTCTTTACCACTCGCTGCACGGGAAGTCCTGCAGGCCCCATCCTCCAACTTAAAACCAGAACACTTAATTAGAAGCAATATTTGAAAGGAGTTTCTGGATATGTAAGACTAATCAATAAAATTCACTAAGTTTGTGTATAAATTAATTTCATTAACTGTGCTATATATTTAGTAAAAACACTCCCTTCAAGCTTAATTTTGCAATTGCTTGATATTTCTTAGGATATGTGTATCTCAAATAGACATTAGACCTTTCCATTATTGTCTATGGTAAGTCTTTTATTTTTTTTTAGTCTCTTATTTTAGAGACATTCTAATTCCTCTGTTTATGGTAAGCAATAAGCAGCACTAGGCAATTAATTAACCAATTGTACCTCTGAGAGAAAAAGAAAAGGGATAAGTAAGCATTGTTAACAGAAATATTCTGATTCCTTTTGAAGGAAATGCGTATCATTCCCTTCTTTTATTTATATAATAAATTGTTTTCTAATGTCTCACTGTGCTTTTTGGAAAACAAATAGTAGTGAAAAGCTTAAGAATCAACAAGATACTGTTTTCTTCTGGAGACATTAGATACACCAAATATGTAAGACCTTACTTACAGAAACTGAAACTCTAATATTTCCCATTTTCTACTCTAGGCTGTACTTAAAAAGCCCAAAACAGAATCAACAAAAATTACCTAGAAAAAGTTATCCTAATTAGAATATTCATTTAAATAAATCAATCACTAAAGAAAAAGGTATTTAAAATTTAAAACAAAACAGTACATGATATTCAATTTTACCTTAAAATCAAGGCAATTTAATTATCAAATAAAAAGATGTGAGAGGAAAACTCACTATTCCTGGAATCTAACAATCACAGTTTTTTATATGATATTTCTTAGGCAAAGCAGACAGTAAGAATCTAAAAAGAAAACAGAATTTGGAGCCAGACCATGAATGTTGGCTATTATATTGTGTCTAAACACATTTTTTTCATTCATAAGAGTATGGATGCTTTTGTAGGATTTGGTCAGAGCAGAATATATGTAACATATATAATTAATAATATATAAAATATGTAGTATCATTAATAATATATGTAATTTATAATACAGAACACAGATATCATAATAACACACACACACAGAGAATTGATTCTTATATGTTCTATAAAGTTGCTGCAAACACTGAATTAGCAAATAATGAACTGGAAGAAAAACAGGGTTAGATCCCTAAAGCCTCTGGTCACAACGTTTTCATCAACCAAACAATATATAATACTGTTCAGTGTCTGTATGTCTCTGCTTAAGAAACCTTATCTAATATATATTAAACCTTTTTTTAATAATATAATGTGGCTACATTAACACTGAACTCATGATCGACAGCACTACAACTAATGTCTGAATAAAGTTTATTTAGTATTTTCTCCACAAGGAGAAAAGTCTTCTTGCATTCAGGAACACCAGACAAATACAGTACTACATCTGCAGGCCATTTTAAGCAGTGAAATCATCAACAAAAATGAGAAAATGTGACAAATAAACAGACCATGGAAAGGACATTTGTTTACAATTAAAGAACTGAAACAAGGCAGTGCATTGCCTTGTTTGACCTCAACTGGGAACATTTACATGAGATGACTCAAATTTTTCACAGTTCTGCGTATGTCCACGAGTGACCACAAAAGTGCCACAAGTATCCATTTGAGGGGTTACAAATTTTAATGAATCTGCAAATAAATCGCTACAAATAATGAGGATCAACTGTCCTATACTTACACATAGAGGCAAATGATAAATACACATGTAAAAAATAGTCTTCTTCATGCTTCAATTACATAATCCTAGAACTACCCATGAAAGAGTAATCACTGAAGACACTAGATCCATCATAGGTAGAAACATAGAAAAGTAAGTTTGAGAAAAAAAAATTTTAAATACTGTGGTTAGTGCTTATATAAAGTCTAGTTTTCCTTCAAGATTTATTATCTCCTGATTGTAAAATTTACAAAACACTTCTTGCCTGTATTTTTATTGCGAATTGTTGGTGATGCATACAAGTTACATCTTAAAACTATGACAAAACATACCTTAATAAGTGATGACAGACTGGACTACTATTCCCACCATAGAAAAAGCACTGATATAACCTCTAGCAAATGAGGAAATATGCAAGAACACTTTGAATACTATAAAATACTACTAAAATTCAAAGTGATAATTGTTGATCTTGGCAAAGCTCCTCAAAAATATAATGAATATTTTCTTTATAAGACTTCAAATAAAATAAGGGCAGAAAACCCATTCCATTTGGCACAAAGCCAATAGGACAGTAGCACTGTTGTAAATTATCCATTTTAAAATGAGGTTAATAAGTAATGGGGGAGCCTGAAGTACGCTGCAGTTCATTTCCATAGACACTTAAAAAACATTTTAGCGTG
The DNA here is from genome assembly GCA_006410875.1 of Neotragus pygmaeus. Lineage (NCBI taxonomy): Eukaryota > Metazoa > Chordata > Mammalia > Artiodactyla > Bovidae > Neotragus > Neotragus pygmaeus. The sequence continues at coordinate 166,227 of SJYV01042000.1, forward strand.
TAAAATACATTGGCCCACTATGGAGAATATTCAGAAAATTATAATTTGTACACCTGGGCAGGCTCTGACAAACTTCATCTAAAGACAAAGATAGTAGACAGAAATATATCATAGGATAATTTTAGTATATATAACATTAAGTTAATAATATATAAATTATAGAATAATAGCTATACTCTAATGATCTATCTCTGGACATGTACTCTAAAGCGGAAAGATTAGAGTTCTAAGTTCTTGATCATAAATATAAAGAGTATTTGTAATACTGATGGGATTCAAAACACCACTCTAAAATATGGTAACTTTGCATATTGAATATATTAAGCTGAAGGAATCTGACTAACAACAGATGTAGGAAGGGCTTTCTGATCTCCCCCATCTCTTCTGAAGCAGGTCAAAAAACCTCTAGATGAGAGGTGGCACCCCTACACCTGGAGGAAACAAAGAGCATCCTTGACTCAAAGCCAGAGGGACACCAAAGGAACGGGTCTTACTCCGTTTCCCCCTAGTTTACTACCTTCATAGCTCATATCCCATTGTCCTATCACATTTCTCACAATTCCCCACGCTTCATCAAACCTAGTGTAAGACTGCTCAAGCTCTTCTACTTCTCTATATATTCATTCTATTAATTTTTGAGAATTTGATACTGAAACTCCAACTAAAAATCTTAATTTATCTACTTAAAAAATTGTAATATATAATGAAACTATATGTAACTTTGTTCCTTATCTTCCAAGTATCCTGTAAATGTGTTATATTTTAATAATTTTTAAAAATTAGAAAAAAAAAAACTTTTAGAAGATACCTTTGAAAAACAAAAGAATGCCCAGGCTTATCTGCTTCTTGGGGCCTTCATTTCCTTATGAAAGCTCCTATGTCATGTACAACACCAAATAAATTTTTTTTAATTTTTAAAAATAAACCAATCACCAGTCTAGGTTTGATACAGGATACNGGGGTTCAGGATTGGGAACTCATGTACACCCGTGGCGGATTCATGTCAATGTATGGCAAAACCAATACAGTATTGTAAAGTAAAATAAAGTAAAAATTAAAAAATTTTTAAAATAATAAATATGTATGCTTTTCTGCTGTTAAATCAGTCTTTCATAACAGAATCCTAGTTAAGAACACAAAAGGTAGAGAAAATGGCTTTTTCTTTCCTGCAATACTATTCTGTTTGCAACATGTGATAGCCTCAGCCTCAACCTAAGACTTCAAGTCAAACTGAAAACAAGCCTATGTAAACAAGGATAAACGAGAAAATGAAGTAAACTCAGAATTCAGTATCTACAATGACTCTCATACCAAACAGTGCCACAAACTGTAAAATCAGTAACATACTGGAGGGACACCAAGATTTATGAGAACCAACACTGAAAAGATATCTTTTAATATCTTATACTGGGAAGATTACTCTCCTGCTGTACAGATACCATATCAAAGCACAGTTTTTCCAAAAGCTTTAATTTAAGCCATCCTAAAATGATACAGGGGCAGCACAAAGACACTTGTAAGTGTGTTCCAGTACAGATACAATATATAAAGTATGACATGCCCACCCAGGCAGAGCTTTATTATGTCTGATTTACTGATAATATTTTTACTTATTTGTCCAAGTATACATTAAAACTAGAAAGAAACCAACAGCACAGTATCTGTGTATAATACTTTTTTGTCTTTAACTTTATGGTTTTTCAAAGTAACTTAAGCTTATTCTTTTCCTCTCTAATCTCCCTCAGTATGATTATATATTACTCATTTATAATACAATAAGGTTATTACTTACATATCTTTTCGAGTTCTTTCCACATCCTGTATGATCTAAATGATTTATACCTGCTTGCATGAGGATTTAAGAATATTTTGTTCCTTTGACTAATGAATGGGAAAGGAAAGAAAACTTATCTCCTTGACAAAAAAAAAAACATAATGTTCCTGATATTAATGAATCAATTCAAGACATTCCAGGCATCCAGACACAGAATGCTCCATCCCCCGTATTCTAAAATAAAAATATAAAACAAAGTAGATAAAGTGATAGATAAAAAGGAAAAAAATCCATGTACAACTATTGTCTGATGCTCTACCCTGTGTTTCCAAGATACTTCAAGTGGAATGTGAAATAAAAACATGGGTAGATTTCCTGTTTCCTTTTAGGTCCAACGCCCTATTTCCTGCTTCTTTCAAATCTAAAAGAAGACTAACTAGGGTCCCTAATATAATTAATACTAATGGTTACAAGAATCTAAATTTTTATTTACTTTAAAAACACTTGCTGCCCACATCCTCTGTGCCAGGCACAGTGCTAAGTGCATCACATACATTTATTTATTTAACTAAATGAAAGCCTTGGGGAAGACCCACTAACTCTCCTATATCACTGATTTGTTTCTTCCCTAGATTTCATATACCACTGTGCCAGTACAATTAACATTCAAAATCTGTTATGAGAAGCAATTTAACTGATCGGTGCAGATGGATGGATATTTGATAGTTAGAACTAAAAAGCACCAATAGATATGATTTCTATGAGAAAATGAACATATGGAATTATTTTGTAACCTACGATTACAAAGCTTTTAAAAAGACATTTTTTAGAAAGTATTTTATACAACACAATCCACAGACTTTTGGACACCAAGACCTGGCATTACATCTTTTAGCATTTTACTCACCATGCCAGATAACTACAGTCAAGAGTTATGCATTATTTTTAGATAACAGATTTTTTTTTCCCTCGGTGAATTCTATTTTCCTTATGAAATTCTGAGTTAAATAAAAACCTCTTTAAGGGAGTTCCCTGATGGCCAGTGGTTAGGATTCTGGGTTTTCACTGTCGTGGCCCAGGCTCAAACCCTAGTTAGGGAACTGAGAGCCCACAAGCAGTGCTGCATGGTGCCACTCCCTCCCCAGATAACCTCTTCAAAACATTAGCTGTGTAACTCCTAGGTATAACATATATGCAGAATACAATGTGAACACAGTACTATTAAGGAGAAGTACCTGAACTAGATGGATCACACCAATATTTACAATCGCAAGGTGCCACAAATGGACAGAACAAATACAAGCACAGAGAATGATGTCTGCACAGGACCCGCTCAGATAAACAATCCCAGACCTCAGCCATTACCAATACCAATTATGGCATCACCACAGCTGTAAATTTATTAGAACACTGTTGCTGCCCCTGTGTAGGAATCAGCACACACTGGTGATAAGGTGAAACAGTTGAATTACCAAGTCACAGCCTCTAATACCATGTCTAACATGACCCAAAAAGTCTCCTAATCTCTAGCACAGAGATTTACTTACTCATTGATGTTCAATTTTGTTTGGTTTCCATTAAAATCAGGTTCAAATTATAATGGATTAAACTGCATGTCGAGAGAAATTTTAATTTGACAAACATATTCCACACTCATGAAACTATGTTCATGTCCCAGAAAACAGAACAGTAAGACTTGTATTCTGGTTCTTCGATTCCTATTAAACAATTTAATTCTACGCACAAGGTTAATATCAATTTCCTTAACTCACTGGTTACAACCTGGGGTCCTTCTGACAATGATCTACCAAAAAGGACTAGCAAGGATCCTCAGAAAAATAAAAGTTTCTTCCCCAGCCACAGAACACAAAGACTACTCTAACAATTCTTATTTGGAGAAGAGGCCGCTCCAGAGGCCACAAGAGGCCCCCAAGAGGCCACAGTTTGCTTGGAACTCAGAAGGCGATGGTGTTCTATGAAACATGAACAACCAAAGAGCACGATCATATCTTTTCTTACTCCTGTTAGTTGTCCATTTTAGGCAGCCACTTATGCAGAATATGATGACAAAGAAGGAAAGGCAAAGACAGGACAACCCGTAACTTCTATTTTCTCTTAGGCCTTCCTTATTCATCAGTAAGCCATTGCATTGTATCACGAAATAAAACAGCTGAGTTAGTTTCGTGTTTCTACTGTTTTGGTAAAAACTACACATGCAAGAACAAGTTATAAAATATAACTGTATAATTTCAGTGATTCCACAAATAAGTTAAATACTCTTTCATTTTCATTTAAATGGGCATTGTGCAAATATTAAAAATGAATGGTAAAACATATGATAACGATTTAAATTTTTTATTTTTATTTCCTTAAAATGACATTAAATGAAAAAATTTTAAACCCTATGACAAGTCAAAGGAAAGACATGGAAGAAAAAACTATATATTTTACTATCTTTAGCGGCTTTTTTTCATTCTTTTTGAACAAAGGGACCCAAACTTTCACTTTGCCCTTGGTCCCACAAAGTATGTAGTGCCCTCAACCTTTCCATGTTTGGACTTCTAATGAATGAATAAAAGCATGATAGCAGAGGAAACTGCTTAACAGTTAAACAGTACTACCTACCATATCTGATTTTCTCTTTAGGCGTCAGGAACACAAACTTCATTAGTGTTCAATTTATGGTATAATAAGAATAAGCTGGGAACCAATGCTCTAAGTCGAGTTCAGTTAAGTATTCAGACATAGTCTGACATGATAAAAGATAGCTCTGGAGGGCAGGTGACAGCCTTTGACACAGCCTGAATTTTAATAGTCTTTTTTATCTATTATAATACTTCTTAACAGTAAAAATTTTAACCAAGTCACATTCTACAAATCATATTCCTCTAAGCAACTGCATAAAGCACATGTCGAACTATACAATAACAAAATATTAAAACATCCTAGGTCAATTTTAAAGTTAAATTACTATCCTTATAAATAAGTCATCAAGTCAGATAGGAGTCACTATCTTTTAGAGATAGAAAGGGCTCAACTTCAACTTCTCATTTTAAAAGAACAAAGTCTAGAAAAGTTAAATGACTTACCAAGTTCACACAGCAGAATGGAAATCTAGACCATTTGGATCCTAAGCTTTTTTCTGCCCAATACACTGTAGTGAATTAATTGAAAACAGTTTGCTAAATCAAACTGAATCACTACTTTATATTCTTTTAATTTTCTATAAGCAGAAAAAAGTTTTGAATTTTCTGATACTGAAAAAGTATCAAGCAAGTATAGTATAAGATATCCCAAAGCTAAAGTACAGTTCCCCATGGAAATTACTCTGGCCAGTGTTCAAAAGGTGGTGTGAAACTTTAATCCTGGCAAAGAGATCTAAATTGATTTGCTAGGTCCATTGAAACAAAAGTACCACAAACCTGGTGGCTTACCCAACAGAAAATTAATTGTCTTCTCAGTTGTAGATAGTAGAAATTTGAAATCAAGACATCAGCAGGTTTGGTTCCTTCTGAAGACTATTAGGGGAAAATCTGTTCCACTTTTCTTAGCTTCTGGCAATTTCCTGACAATCATTAGTAATTCCTTGGCTTACAAATCTCCATCTTCATCTTCACGTGGTACTCCCCCATATGCACGTCTGTGTCCAAATTTTCCCTTTTTATAAGGACACAAATCATATTAGATTACAGTTTGGCCTTATTCTAGTATGGCCTCATCTTAACTAATTACACCTGCATTAACCTTATTTCCAAATAAAGGCATGCACTTAAGTAAAGGTTAGGACTTCAATGCATAAATTTGAAAGTGACAAAATTGAACCCATAACAGAATTTTAACTAGAAATCCATGAATGTGCTCTAGGAGACCAATCACAAGCTCCTAAATTGTTCACAACTTTGAGTGACAGTGTGCTTATGTGACTCTGTAAGTGTCTGAGTACACATGTGTGGGTTATGTGGTAAAAGAGGGTACACAGATTTCATCAGATTCTTACATGAATCAGCCAGTTCAGTTACTCAGTCATGTCCGACTCTTTGCGACCCATGGACCGCAGCACACCAGGCTTCGCTGTCCATTACCAACTACCGGAGTTCACCGAAACCCATGTCCATTGAATCGGTGATGCCATCTAACCATCTCATCTTCTGTCATCCCCTTCTCCTCACGCCCTCAATCTTTCCCAGCATCAGGGTCTTTTCAAATGAGTCAGCTCTTTGCATCAGGTGGCCGAAGTGTTGGAGTTTCAGCTTCAACATCAATCCTTCCAATGAATTTTCAGGACTCATCTCCTTTAGGATGGACTGGTTGGATCTCCTTGCAGTCCAAGGGACTCTCAAGAGTCCTCTCCAACACCACAGTTCAAAAGCATCAATTCTTCAGCACTTAGCCCTCTTTTGGAGAAGGCAATGGCAACCCACTCCAGCACTCTTGCCTGGAAAATCCCAAGGATGGAGGAGCCTGGTAAGGCTGCAGTCCACGGGATAGTGAAGAGTCGGACATGACTGACTACTTCACTTTCACTTTTCACTTTCATACACTGGAGAAGGAAATGGCAGCCCACTCCAGTGTTCTTGCCTGGAGAATCCCAAGGACAGTGGAGCCTGGTGGGCTGCCATCTATGGGATCGCACAGAGTCAGACATGACTGAAGCAACAGAGCAGCAGCAGCCCTCTTCATAGTCCAACTCTCACATCCATACATGACCACAGGAAAAAGCATATCCTTGACTAGAAGGACCTTTGTTGGCAAAGTAATGTCTCTGCTTTTCAATATGCTATCTAGGTTGGTCAAAACTTTCCTTCCAAGGAGTAAGCATCTTTAAATTTCATGGCTGCAATCACCATCTGCAGTGATTTTGGAGCCCAGAAAAATAACTTCAGCCACTGTTTCCACTGTTTCCCCATCTATTTGCCATGAAGTGATGGGACTGAATGCCATGATCTTCGTTTTTTGAATGTTGAGCTTTAAGCCAACATTTTCACTGTCCTCTTTCACTTTCATCAAGAGGCTTTTTAGTTCCTCTTCACTTTCTGCCATAAGGGTGGTGTCATCTGCATATCTGAGGTTATTGATATTTCTCCCGGCAATCTTGATTCCAGCCTGTGCTTCCTCCTCGACTTTCAATGAAAAGGAAAGAATCACTGGCCTAAGTGAAAAATCACTGGATTGAGGGTTTATAACGTTCCAAGACTCCTACAACCTTTAGCTGATAAGAGCAATTCATTACTTCTAGAAGAACTGGATCCCAGTACATATCATCATCCTTTGGTATGCAACAAAAATACCTGTGCTTCCCATTTTGCCACACAAAATACTAAAAAGGCAATTATTTAATAAAAGACTAGATTTAATAAAACTAATTTCTGTAACTTCAAGTAAGTGATATTAAGTTAACTGGGTAGTTCTGTTTCACTTTTTTTTTTAGTGAAGATCACAGTGAAAGCTAGAATAGTCTGGTGTCAAAACCTTGAGTTGTGCTAAGGAACCAGCTGTTTTACTTTCAATTGCTTTTACAATACAAGTATCAACACAATGAAAAAAGCAAATAACACCATAGAATTATGCTAAAAATATGTTTCATCTCACAGATCCTCTGAAAGGGTCTTAAAGACTCTTCAGAGATCCTTAAAGTTTTAAAGACTTAATCTAAAAGTCTGCTAAACCCATCTGACACAAGAAATTACACAATAAGTTACTGTGTAAAAGTCTCTTCTACCACCCATTTCCACCTCATTCCCTGTACCACCTGCTCCTCTTGAGACTCAGAGAAGGCTGGGGTAATCAACCAACTGTTTGGCTATAATCAGCACTAGCTAAATGAAGTCCTGGCAACTTTTAGGCATTGCAGCCTTCCCCTAAATGAGAGGAACCACAGGCCGAATTGTGCTAACGATAGAGAATTTTACAAAAAACCACTCTTGAATCCTTTTTGCTGCATGTTCATTTTAAGCAACCACTGTATTTTCTAACATTTTACTGCATCATAATTACAGAACAATCCTAAAAGTAAAATGTAGATAGTCTTGAAATCATTTAGCAACAAAAACTAAATTATACTTGTTTGTTAAAAAGCTAGGTTAATATGTATGAGACATCTTGGTAATTGCTACACGATTTCTGGGTTTATTTTTTTGGTAGGTAAATNCCTTTGTTGGCAAAGTAATGTCTCTGCTTTTCAATATGCTATCTAGGTTGGTCAAAACTTTCCTTCCAAGGAGTAAGCATCTTTAAATTTCATGGCTGCAATCACCATCTGCAGTGATTTTGGAGCCCAGAAAAATAACTTCAGCCACTGTTTCCACTGTTTCCCCATCTATTTGCCATGAAGTGATGGGACTGAATGCCATGATCTTCGTTTTTTGAATGTTGAGCTTTAAGCCAACATTTTCACTGTCCTCTTTCACTTTCATCAAGAGGCTTTTTAGTTCCTCTTCACTTTCTGCCATAAGGGTGGTGTCATCTGCATATCTGAGGTTATTGATATTTCTCCCGGCAATCTTGATTCCAGCCTGTGCTTCCTCCTCGACTTTCAATGAAAAGGAAAGAATCACTGGCCTAAGTGAAAAATCACTGGATTGAGGGTTTATAACGTTCCAAGACTCCTACAACCTTTAGCTGATAAGAGCAATTCATTACTTCTAGAAGAACTGGATCCCAGTACATATCATCATCCTTTGGTATGCAACAAAAATACCTGTGCTTCCCATTTTGCCACACAAAATACTAAAAAGGCAATTATTTAATAAAAGACTAGATTTAATAAAACTAATTTCTGTAACTTCAAGTAAGTGATATTAAGTTAACTGGGTAGTTCTGTTTCACTTTTTTTTTTAGTGAAGATCACAGTGAAAGCTAGAATAGTCTGGTGTCAAAACCTTGAGTTGTGCTAAGGAACCAGCTGTTTTACTTTCAATTGCTTTTACAATACAAGTATCAACACAATGAAAAAAGCAAATAACACCATAGAATTATGCTAAAAATATGTTTCATCTCACAGATCCTCTGAAAGGGTCTTAAAGACTCTTCAGAGATCCTTAAAGTTTTAAAGACTTAATCTAAAAGTCTGCTAAACCCATCTGACACAAGAAATTACACAATAAGTTACTGTGTAAAAGTCTCTTCTACCACCCATTTCCACCTCATTCCCTGTACCACCTGCTCCTCTTGAGACTCAGAGAAGGCTGGGGTAATCAACCAACTGTTTGGCTATAATCAGCACTAGCTAAATGAAGTCCTGGCAACTTTTAGGCATTGCAGCCTTCCCCTAAATGAGAGGAACCACAGGCCGAATTGTGCTAACGATAGAGAATTTTACAAAAAACCACTCTTGAATCCTTTTTGCTGCATGTTCATTTTAAGCAACCACTGTATTTTCTAACATTTTACTGCATCATAATTACAGAACAATCCTAAAAGTAAAATGTAGATAGTCTTGAAATCATTTAGCAACAAAAACTAAATTATACTTGTTTGTTAAAAAGCTAGGTTAATATGTATGAGACATCTTGGTAATTGCTACACGATTTCTGGGTTTATTTTTTTGGTAGGTAAATTTTTTTTTTTTTCACTTTACAATGCTGTATTGGTTTTGCCATACATTGACATGAATCTGCCACAGGTGTACATGAGTTCCCAATCCTGAACCCCCCTCCCACATCCCTCCCCATATCATCTCTGGGTCATCCCAGTGCACCAGCCCCAAGCATCCTGTATCCTGTATGGAACCTAGACTGGAGATTCATTTCTTACATGACAGTATACATGTTTCAATGCCATTCTCCCAAATCATGCCACCCTCTCCCTCTCCCACAGAGTCCAAAAGTCTGTTCTATATATCTGTGTCTCTTTTGCTGTCTCACATACAGGGTTATATTACTATCTTTCTAAATTCCATATATATGTGTTAGTATACTGTATTGGTATTTTTCTTTACAGTATTATTCAGCCAGTAAAAAGAATACATTTGAATCCATTCTAATGAGGTGGATGAAACTGGAGCCGATTATACATGATTTCTTAAACCAGCACTTGAACAACTTTTGGACACTATATGTGCTAAAGATTAACACTTGGCTTATCTTTTGGCTTTAACAAATAAAACTCTAAAAAATACTGCTCACTTCTATCAACTGAAATGTGACATAATAAAGGTTTATCATGTTACTGACTTCTACCAATGAAATCACTGACTAAATACGTATTCTAAGGATTAGCAACCTATTCAAAATAAAGATGAAACTATTTTCACTGGCATGCAAAACTTGGGAGTAAATGTGATTTTACTGAAAGATATCTTCAAAATTAACAAAACAAAATCACTTCTATCTATTCTCATTTCAGAATACTTTCCCACTGAAATTCTTAGTACATTTTATCTGCACCAGCTATCAGAAAAATTTGCACCCACTATAGTTTAAAAAAATCTACAACTGACAAAACAACAAAACTCACTCTTAGAAACATCATCCATTCAGGTACTGCCACTACATGCCAACCACCTTTATGATTACACAGTGGGGGAAGATGAGATGAGAGATACTGTTAGCAATCTTCACTAGTTTCCCTTCACTCACTGCTGATGAGTGGGTGGTGAGCAAACAGACATCTGTATACTCGACAGGTCGAGTGACATCTAACTGAAATAAAGCTGCCAACCTTTGCCTGGCTTAGATAATAAGAATATTATAAAATGTTCATTTCATTGTATGCTCTTTCATTTAACTTCCAATTTTTTGATTATGGCTTGTATTCTTTTGAACTAGTTTTATCTTTTTAAGTTAATAATTTAAACCTATTTTATCTAAATCAAGCTTAATTCAGAGAGTATAAAATTCAGTATTAGAATTAGAGAATAAAGAAGTAGAACTAACTTCAATATGAAAAGGTTTAAACTGATTTACAAGAGTAGTACAACACAAAAAAACTGATCAAAAATAAGTCTCACAAGTAGTAACTAATAATTGAGAATTTCTAGTGATAAAGCTAAAGATTTTTGACACTATGTCAGTTATGTTCAGTTGCTCAGTTGTGTCCGACTCTTTGAGACCCCATGGTCTGCAGCATGCTGGGCTTCCCTGTATATCATCAACTCCCAGAGCTTGCTCAAACTCCTATCCATTGAGTCAGTAATGCCATCCAATCATCCTCTGCCTTTGCCTTCTCCTCTTTTTCACTCTTTCTCAGTATCACAGTCTTTTCTAATGAGTCAGTTCTTCACAGCAGGTGGCCGAAGTATTGGACCTTCAACTTCATTACTGGTCCTTCCAATGAATATTCAGAATTCTTTTAGGATTGACTGGTTGGATCTCCTTGCAGTCCAAGGGCCTCTCAAGAGTCTTATCAAAAATCACAGCTCAAAAGCATCAATTCCTCGGCGCTCAGCTTTCCTTATGCTCCAATTCTCACATCCATACAAGACTACTGGAAAAACCATAGCTTTGACAAGAGAGATCTTTGTCAGCAAAGCTTTTTAATATGCGGTCTAGGTAGGTCATAGCTTTCCTTTCAAGGAGCAAGCATCTTTTAACTTCATGGCTGTAGTCATCATCTGCAGAGATTTTGGAGGCACCCCCCCAAAAAAGTCTGTCACTGTTTGCATTGTTTCCCCATCTATTTGCCATACAGTGATTGGACGAGATGTCATGATGTTAATAATTTAAATGTTGAGTTTAAAGCCAACTTTTCACTCTCCTCTTTCACTTTCATCAAGAGGCTTCTTAGTTGCTCTTTGCTTTTTGCCATAAGGGTGGTGTCATCTGCATATCTGAAGTTACTGATATTTCTCCTGGCAGTCTTGATTCCAGCCTGTGCTTCATCCAGCCCAGTATTTCGCATGATATACTCTGCATATAAGTTAAATAAGCAAGGTAACAATATACAGTCTTGACGCACTCCTTTTCCAATTGTGAACCAATCCTTGCTGCATGTCCAGTTCTAACTGTTGCTTCTTGACCTGCATACAGATTTTTCAGGAGGCAGATCAGGTGGTCTGGTATTTCCATCTCTTTCAGAATTTTACACAGTTTATTGTGATCCACACAGTCAAAGGCTTTAGTGTAATCAAAGAAGCAGATTTTTTCTGGAATTCTCTTCCTTTTTCTATGATCCAACAGATGTTGGCAATTTGATCTGTTCCATTACCTCTTCTAAATCCAGCTTGAACATCTGGAAGCTCATGGTTCACATACTGTTGAAGCCTGGCTTGGAGAATTTTGAGCATTACTTTGATAGCGTGTGAGATGAGTGCAACTGTGGGGTAATCTGAACATTCTTTGACAATGCCTTTCTTTGGGATTGGAAAGGAAAACTGACCTTTTCCAGTCGTGTGGCCATTGCTGAGTTTTCCAAATTTGCTGGTATATCCACTGCAGCACTTTCACAGCATCATCTTTCAGGATATGACATAGCTCAGCTGGAATTTCATCACCTCCACAAGCTTTGTTCATAGTAACGCTTCCTAGGGCCCACTTGACTTCGCACTCCAGGATGTCTAATTCTACATGAGTAATCACACCATCGTGGTTATCTGGGTCATGAAGATCTTTTTTTGTGTAGTTCTACTGTGTATTCTTGCCACCTCTTATCTTCTGCTTCTGTTAGGTCCATACCACTTCTGTCCATTATGGTGCCTATCTTTGCATGAAATGTTCCTTTGGTATCTCTAGTTTTCTTGAAGATATTTCTAGTGTTGCCCATTCTAATCTTTCCCTTTATTTCTTTGCATTGATCATTTAGGCAGACTTTCTTATCTCTCTCCTTGCTATTCTCTGGAACTCTGACTTCAAATGGAGGCATCTTTCCTTTTCTCCTTTGCCTTTCACCTCTCTTCTTTTCTCAGCTATTTTAAGCTATTTGAAACTACATACTATTCACCTAATTTATTTGGAAATTTGGGCATAACTAGCTGGGTGGAGCTACCCCACGTTCGAGGCCAGTGGAGGCTGGGAGGAGACACCCCGCGTTGGAGGTCAGCAGTGGCCGGGGGGAGACACCCCGCGTCCGATGTCAGGGGCGGCTGGAAGAAGCCACCTCGCCCTCAAGGCCAAGGGTGGTGACCCTGAGGAGCCACCCCAAGGCCCCAGGCCAGGGCCGGCGGCCGGGAGGAGCAACCCGAGGAGCAGTGGCTGTGCAGGCGCAGGAGGGCCTAGAGGAGCTATCCCACATTGAAGGTCAGGAACAGTGGTGGTAGGGAGATACCCCTCATCCAAGGTAGGACCAGCAGCTGTGATTTGCTGGAGAAGCCCTAAAGAGATACCCCACACCCAAGGTAAGAGAAACCCANAGGCCTGGCGTGCTGTGATTCATGGGGTTGCAAAGAGTCCGACACGACTGAGCGACTGAACTGAACTGATTTGAAGTAGACAGAGAGGAGAAAGAGTTTTAGGAATACATTAAGAAGAGCAGCCAGCTCAGCAGTTAAGAATGGAAAATCTCACAAGGGAATCTGATCTCCCTAGCTGTATTTAAAACAGGACAAGAAAATACTTTATAGCAAAGACACTGTTGGATTTTCTCCTTACTCTTTGCTTTTTACCCAAAGCTGAAAAGACTACTCTAATTGTGTGATAGTCTTGGTTACTACTATTGTAACTATTAACATCAATTTTTCCAAGTAGATTAGTTGGGTAGTATCAATGCATACTCAGAAATAAANATAGCAAAGACACTGTTGGATTTTCTCCTTACTCTTTGCTTTTTACCCAAAGCTGAAAAGACTACTCTAATTGTGTGATAGTCTTGGTTACTACTATTGTAACTATTAACATCAATTTTTCCAAGTAGATTAGTTGGGTAGTATCAATGCATACTCAGAAATAAATAGAACCTGTCTGGTACAACAGGTCCTCAAGCCTTTATATGAAACCTTTATAACCAAATGTGATGTAAATTTTGAACTTTTCCAGCTTTTACAAAATATCGACATCATGTGCATATGCCACATTTTACAACATTCCCAGCAGAGTCTGTGGAAGTTTCCAGTAATTAAATCTATCAGTATTTTTCAGCAAAAAGTATGATTATTCACACTTGGGTAAAAGCTATAAATATCTTTATAGTTTTCAATTTTATTTTGCCACCAAATGATTATACTGCAAGCTAACAAAACACTTTTAATTTGAAAATTTCGTAAGAGAATGTAAACCTATAATAATTAACATTTGACTAGCATTTTCACATCTTTCATTGCATTAAATCATTGTAACACCTTAGGAACTGAGGCTTAACAGACTTAAGTGAATATTACACATATTTAATTAGAACTTAAAAAGCAGGTCTGTCTTCCATCACTTTAGAAACGCATAACAAAATCCACTGACTAAATAAAAAACCATCATTCACTTTGACATAAACAAATGAACAAAACAAATAAAAAAGTTCTTCCTTATGGTAAAATGACAATTAATAAAAGTATAAAAAATATTAGGTTTAGGAAAATATCACTAATTCTCAAGAATCATCAATGAATGATAAAACTAGTATGTTGAGAAAAAAATCCATTCACAAAGTTCCCAATATCTCTTCACAAGTTGCTTTTTAATTACAAAGGGGAAAATACTAACTTTCTCTGGCAGGTTATCGCCTTAACAAGTGATAAAAGTTAACATTCACAGTAACGAGGAAAACTGACATCATATATCCCCAACTGGATGGGCTAGAATGGCAGAACCCAAATTATTTCTGTAGAGTTTCTGCTAAAAATCCATAACCCAACTTTAATTATGAAAAAACACCAGCTAAATTCAAACTGAGGAATATTCTGCAAAATGACCTGTACTCTTCAAAACTGTCAAGGTCATAAAAGACAAAGACTAAGGAACTGTCACAGATTAGAGTATGCTGCTGCTAAGTCACTTCAGTCGTGTCCGACTCTGTGCGACCCCATAAGACGGCAGCCCACGAGGCTCCTCCGTCCATGGGATTTTCCAGGCAAAAGTACTGGAGTGGGGTGCCATCGCCTTCTCTGGATTAGAGTATAAACAGACATTAACAACTAAATGTAATGCATGATCTTGGATTTGCCTCCTGGACCAGAAAAAATTTTTCTTTGGTTATAATGGACATTATTAAAACAATTAATTTTATTTGAAGGTCTCAGTATTAGAAAGTGGTATTGTACCAATTTGATCTCTGGTTCCTCTAACTTTTGTAAATTAAGCTTGAACATCTGGAAGTTCATGGTTCACATACTACAGAAACCTGGACTCGAGAATTTTAAGCATTACTTTGCCCTCGTGTGAGATTGAGTGCAACTGTGCAGCAGTCTCAACATTTTTTGGCATTGCCTTTCTTTGGGATTGGAATGAAAACTGACTGTGTATCACAACAAACTGTGGGAAATTCTTAAAGAGATGGGAATACCACATCACCTGACCTGCCTCCTGAGAAATCTGTATGCAGGTCAAGAATCAACAGTTAAAAATGGACACGGAAAAACAGACTGGTTCCAAATAGTAAAAGAAGTATGTCAAGGCTGTATATTGCTACCCTGCTTATTTAACTTATATGCAGAATATTCATGCAAAATGCCAGGCTGGATGAAGCACAAGCTGAAATCAAGATAGCTGGGAGAAATATCAAGAACTTCAGATACGCAGATGACACCACGCTTATGGAAGAAAGCAAAGAACTAAAGAGCCTCTGATGAAAGCGAGAGAGAGTGAAGAATTTGGCTTTAAACTCAACATTCAGAAAACTAAGATTATTGTATCCAGTCTCATCACTTCATCAAGGCAAATAGATGGGGAAACAATGGAAACAGTGACAGAGTTTATTTTGGGAGGGCTCCAAAATCACTGCATATGGTGACTGCAGCCATGAAATTAAAAGATGCTTGCTCCTTGGAAGAAAAGCTATGACCAACCTAGACAGCATATTAAAAAGGAGAAACATTACTTTGCCAACAAAAGTGTGTCTAGTAAAAACTGTGGTTTTTTTCAGTAGTCACGTGTGGGTATAAGAGCTGGACTATAAAGAAAGCTGAGAGCCAAAGAATTGACTCTTTTTAACTGTGGTGCTGGAGAAGGTTCTTGAGAATCCTTTGGACTGCAAGGAGATCTAACCAGTCCATCCTAAAGGAGATCAGCCCCAAATATTCACTGAGGGACTGATGCTGAAGCCGAACCTCCAATACTTTGGCCACCCCATGTGAAGAGTTGACTCGTTGGAAAAGACCATAGTACTGGGAAAGATTGAAGGCAGGAGGAGAAGGGGATGACAGAGGAAGCAATGGTAGGATGGCATCACCGACTCAATGGATGTGAGTTTAAGTAAGCTCCAAGAGTTGGTGATGGACAGGGAAGACTGGCATGCTGCAGTCCGTGGGGTCGCAAAGAGTCAGACATGACTGAGCGACTGAGCTAAACGACTGTACCAATGTTAACTTCCTGACTTGCATAAACTGTATTGTCCCTATATAAGAAAATGTCTTCATTTTTTAGGAAATACCTTGACATATTTCGAGGTATATGAGCATCATGTCTACAGTTATTCTCAAGTGTTTCAGAAAGAAAGAAGATGAACAAATAGAGAAAAGAATAAAGCAAATGTAGTAAAACTGGGGAAGCAAGGAATTCCTCCCCATACATACAGGAATTCTTTGTATTATTCCTGCAAGTTTTTACATCACAAAATAAAAAGCTTAAAAAAAATGTTACTGCCAACAACATCATTAATAGCTAGACCTAAAAGAGCAGTCCCTCCACCAGTGCAATGAGACTCATTAGTCCAGAAACAAACACTCAATGTCAGGTAAGTAATCAAGGAATCAGTGCATAGTAAAGCTCAAGAATAAATGCATACTGGAGGGTATTACTGTTACAGAGCAGGATACATATGGATAGTTTCCAGCAACATTTCAAACTACAGTAGTTAATGGCTTTGAGACAATAAAAAGGACTGGCTTGGTGGCAACTGAAAAATGCAATAGCTTTCACTGAACAGAGAAGTTTAGATGGACAAACAGCAGGTCGCAAAAGAGTTCAAAATAGCAAGGATATGGCAAATGATTGATTATACCTGAAATGCGTTTTGCTTAGAACTTGGAAGGAGTCTGGCATCTTCTAACGAACTCTGTAGCTCTCTTCATCTAAGTATTGCGCATACAGTGAGCATGGGGTAGCAATACTGTCTTCAAATCTGAAGTCAAGTCAAAAGTCAAACATATAAACTGTGGAGCATCTCACCACTAGTAATTACTGAACCAAACAGACAGGCATCAGGCCAAGTTTCTAAATGGAGCTTCTGTGCCCTCCTGAGGTAAGTTGCAAACAAAGTACTACTCTTCTGGAATACAGGGAAGGCAGATGGCAAATAAGACTAACGACTCTGAGATTTATATATTATTTTCAGGATCTAAAAAATTACTTAACACCTTAAAAAAGAAAGAAATTCTCATATATGCTGCAACATGGAAAAATCTTGAGGATATTATGCTAAGTGAAATAAACCAGTCACAAAAAGACAGTGTATGATTTCATTTGTATAAAGTACTTAGAGCTGTCAAAACCACAGAGACAGAAAGTAAAATGGTGGTTGCCTAGGACTAGGGAGAGGGGAGTTAGCCATTTAATGAGAATAGAGTGCAGATTCAGTTGGTTTCAGTTTCACCAGAAGAAAACAGTTATGGAAATGGATGGTGGCGATGGCTGTACAATATTCTGAATACATTTAATATACCTGAATTGTATACTTCAAATGCTTAAGATGGTAAATTTTATAAGTATTTTACCACAATATAAATAATTGATTACATAATATTATGTCAATTATAACAATCAAAAATGCAATAAATGAATGGATTGGAGGGAAAACTGCTTAACACTTTCTAAAGACCATTTTTAAAATGATGATTAATTGATGTGTTCACTTTATGAAAATTCACTGAGCTGTATATTTAGGATCTGTGTGCTTTTTTCCATTTATGTTATATATCAATAAGCATACTTAATAAATAGTTTACTTACAAAAGAAAAGCAACAATTACTAAATGGTTCCCAATACAGTTGCTACTTCAATCATATTCTTTCCCTTCAACCCCTTGTCCTTACATGGGAACTCTTCAGTATGGCCATCTTAGATGTTTGGGGAAAGTGGTTGTAGGGAAAGGTTGTTTTAAATGAAAATCAATTAACGAAAGAGGTAATTTAATTTATGATCTAAGGAATTACTTAAAATGTTAAGAACTTTTATTTTTAACTTTATTAAGTACTATAGAAGTCAAGACATAGCTATTGTTACTTTTTAAGATAGGTGAATAGAGCACTGGAGTCATGTACATGAGTTCTAATGACACCTGTGATACCTCTCTGGATGTTTGTAGCCACTTGGATCTGTTTGGGTTTTGTTTTTTTTTTAACTGATGGAATTTAAATCATCTTTGATAGGATTCTTAGAAAAAGAATTTCAAAGTTCAAAGATCTTAACATAGACTTGTTTAAACCTACACTTGAGAGTTTATCGCTTATCTTCTATTCTTTGATGTCAGGCCAAGACAGGAGAGTTTTCCTGTGCCTCTCTCCACCAAACAAAATAAACTGAGAATTCCCTAGTGGCCCCGTGGTGAGGATTCCAAGCTTTACTGAAGAGGGTCCAGATTCAATCCCTGGTCAGGGAATTGGGATCCAATAAGCCTCAAGACACAGTCAAAAAAATAAAGAAAGAATTTGTTTTGAATCTATATAATTTGATTTTTACTTCAAAATATTTGTGTTTATGTATTTGTGTGGAGGGGGCTTTTTTCTCTCGTGAACAACCATTTCAAATCTAAAGGACAGAAATTATCTCAGAGACCAACTTGTAGTTCAATCGCAAAGTTGTGTCCAACTTTTTGCTACCCAATGGACTGCAGCAAATCAGGCTCCTCTGACCCTCCACCATCTCCCAGAGTTTGTTCAAATTCATGTCCCTTGAGTCAACGGTGCTATCTAACCATGTCATCTCTGGCACCTGCTTCTCCTTTTGCCTTCACTCTTTCCCAGCATCAGGATCTTTTCCAGTGAGTCAGCTCTAGGCATCAGGCAGCCCAAATATTGGAGTTTCAGCAACAATCCTTCCAATGAATATTCAGGATTGATTACCTTTAAAACTGACTGCTTTCATTTCTGTGCAGTCCAAGGGGGTCTCAAGAGTCTTCTCTAACACCACAGTATGAAAGCATCGATTCTTTAGCACTCAGCTTTCCTTATGATCCAACTCTCACATCCATATATGACGACTGGAAAAACCATAGCTTTGAATGGACAGACCTTGATTGGAAAAATTATGTTTCTACTTTTTAATATGCTGTCTAGGTTGTCATAGACAAAACCATAGCTTTGAATGGACAGACCTTGATTGGAAAAATTATGTTTCTACTTTTTAATATGCTGTCTAGGTTGACACTTTCTTTCCAAGGAGTGTCTCTTAATTTCATGGTTGCAATCACCATCCACAGTGATTTTGGAGACCAAGAAAATAAAATCTGGCACAGTTTCCACTCTTTCCTCAAATATTTGCCATGAAGTAATGGGACCGGATGCCATGATTTTAGTTTTTTGAATGGTGATTTTTAAAGTCAGCTTCTTCACTCTCCTCTCTTAACCATATCAAAAAGCTCTTTAGTTGCTCCTTACTTTCTGGCATCAGGAGGGTATCATCTGCCTATCTGACGTTTTTGATATTTCTCCTGGCAATCCTGATTCCAGCCTGTGATTCATCCAGCCTGGCATTCCATATGATGTACTGTGCATATAAGTAAATAAGCTGGGTGACAATATACAGCCTTGACATACTCTTTTCCCAATTCTGAACCAGTCCATTGTCCCATGTGCAGTTCTAACTGTTCCTTCATCCCCTTCTCCTCCTGCCTTTAATCTTTCCCAGCATCAGGGTCTTTTTCAATGATTCAGCTCTTCTCATCAGGTGGCCAAATATTGGAGCTTCGGCTTCAGTTCTTCCAATGAATATTCAGTTTTAAGTGATGACTATTTCTTTCAATATTAACTTCCTTGGTAAAGATAAATTTTAAATACATAAGATCACTCCTAAATAAAGATTTACTTTCAATCACTTCAACTGTCTTCTCCATCTTAGTTGTAAATATTATGTACTAGGACTTTCCTGGTTAAGAATCCCCCTTTCAAAGCAGGGGATGCAGGTTCAATCCCTGTTCAGGGAACTAAGACCCCACATGCTACAGGGCAACTAGCCTCTAAGCCACAACTACTGAGCACATATGCTCTGGAACCTGCACACACCAACAAAGACTTAGCACAGCCAAATAAATAAAATATCATGTATGAAGGTTGTGAATAAGAATATACTTTTGTAGAGGATTTAAATAAATCCCACCCTTAACATAAATACTATTTTTGTAATAGAACTAGGTTCAAAAGAGAAAAACTCAATCTTGAGAAAGAATCATACTCCCTGACTTCAGATTACACTACAAAGCTACAATAATGAAAGCAGTATGGTACTGGCACAAAAACAGACACAGAGATCAATGAAACAAGATAGCCCAGAAATAAACCTATACACTTATGGCCAATTAATCTATGATGAAGGAGGTAAAAACATACAACAGAAAAAAGTTTCTTCAATAGGAGGTGCTGGAAAAACTGGACAGCTATATGAAGAACAGTCTCTAATACCATATACAAAAATAAACTCAAAACGGACTAAAGATTCACATGATACATGCCTCAGTTCAGTTCAGTTCAGTCACTCAGTCATGTCCGACTCTTTGCGACCCCATGAACTGCACCACGCCAGGCTTCCCTGTCCATCACCAGCTCCTGGAGTCCACCCAAACCCATATCCATTGAGTCAGTGATGCCATCCAGCCATCTCATCATCTGTCGTTCCCTTTTCCTCCTGCCCTCAATCTTTCCCAGCATCAGGATCTTTTCCAACGAGTCAGCTCTTCGCATCAGGTGGCCAAAGTATTGGAGTTTCAGCTTCAGCATCATTCCTTCCAATGAACACCCAGGACTGATCTCCTTTAGGATGGACTTGTTGGATCTCCTTGCAGTCCAACGGACTCACAAGAGTCTTCTCCAACACCACAGTTCAAAACCATCAATTCTTCAACGCTCAGCTTTCTTTGTAATCCAACTCTCACATCCGTACATGTCCACTGGAAAAACTATAGCCTTGACTAGACGAACCTTTGTTGGCAAAGTAATGTCTCTGCTTCTTAATATGCTATCTAAGTTGGTCATAACTTTCCTTCCAAGGAGTAAGTGTCTTTTAATTTCATGGCTGCAATCACCATCTGCAGTGATTTTGGAGCCCAGAAAAATAATGTCAGCTACTGTTTCCACTGTTTCCCCATCTATTTGTCATGCAGTAATGGGACCGGATGCCATGATCTTAGTTTTCTGAATGTTGAGCCTTAAGCCAACTTTTTCACTCTCCTCTTTCACTTTCATCAAAAGGCTCTTTAGTTCTTCTTCACTTTCTGCCATAAGGGTGGTGTCATCTGCATCTCTGAGCTTATTGATATTTCTCCCGGCAATCTTGATTCCAGCTTGTGCTGCATCCAGACCAATGTTTCTCATGATGTATTCTACATAAAATTAAATAAGCAGCATGACAATATACAGCCTTGACGTACTCCTTTTCCTATTTGGAACTAGTCTGTTGTTCCATGTCCAGTTCTAACTGCTGCTTCCTGACCTGCATACATGCCTACTATTCATCAAAAATCATCTTTTAAGTATTTTAAATGATGGCTATTTCTTCAAATATTAATTACCCTGGTAAAAATAAATTTTAAATATCCAAGATCAACCCTGATAAAGATTTATGACAGGAAACCATAAAATTTCAAGAGGAAAACATAGGCAGAACAGTCTTTGATGTAAATTATAACAATGTTTTTTTAGATCTGACTCTGAAAGCAAAGGAAATAAAAGCAAAATTAAACAAATGAGACCTAATTAAATTTAAAAGCATTTTCATAGCAAAGGAAACCACTGACAAAACAAGAAAACAATCTACTGAATGGGAGAAAATATTTTCAAATAATATGATGAATAAGAGGTTAAGTGTGGTGTTGGAGAGGACTCTTGAGAGTCCCTGGGACTGCAAGGAGATTAAATCAGTCAATCCTAAAGGAAATCAATCCTGAATTTTCATTAGAAGGACTGATGCTGAAGCTGAAGCTCCAATACTTTGGCCACCTGATGCAAAGAACTGATTCATTAGAAAAGACCCTGATGCTGGGAAAGATTGATGGCAGGAGGAGAAGGGGACAATGGAGGAGATGGTTGGATGGCATCACCAACTCATGGGTGATGTAAGTGATGGAGTTTGAGTAAACTCTAGGAGATGGTGAAGGACAGGTGACCTTAGCATGCTGCAGTCCATGGGGTCACAAAGAGTCAAACATGACTAAGCAACTGAACCACAAAAAGAGGTTAACATACAAAATATATAAACAGCTCATACAACTCAACATTAAAAAAACAAAAAACCCTTCTGCCACTAAAAATGAGCAGAAAACCTGAACACACAGGTTTCCAAGAAGGAAATGCTGATGGCCAAAAAGAACACGAAAAAATACTCAACACCAAATTAATCCTCAGGGAAATGCGAATCAAGACTACAATAAGACATCACCTCACACTTGTCAGAATGGCTATCATCAAAAAGAATACAAGTAACAAATGTTGGGAAGAATATGGAGAAAAGAGAACTTTGTACACTGCTGGTGGGAATGTAAATTGGTACAGCCACTGTGGAAAACATTATGGAGGTTTTTCAAAACACTAAAAAGAGAACTATCATATGAGCCAGCAATTTCATTCCTGGGTATCTATCTGAAAAATAAAAACAACCCACTAATTTGAAAAGATACATGCACCCCAATATCATAGCAGCATTATTTACAATTGCCAAAATAGAGAAGCAATGTAAGGGTCCATCAATAGATAAATGGATTTAAAAAATATATACAGAAAATACATACAATGAAATACTGCTCAGCCATCAGAAAAGAATGAAATTTTGCCATTTGCTACAACATGAATGGACTTAGATCGTATTATGCTAAGTAATAAAAGTTAGAAAAAGACAAATACACTATTAAACCCTGCCTGACTGAAATCCAAAGGTTGTTTGGTGAGCAGTATAGGCATGTTGTTGTTGTTTAGTACTAAGTTATGTCCAACTGTGAAGCCAGCCAGGCTCTTCTGTCCAAAGACTTTCCCAGGCAAGAATATTGGAGTGGGTTGCCATTTCCTTCTCTAGGAGATCTTCCCGACCCAGGTATCAAACCCATGTCTCCTGCTTGGCAAGTGGATTCTTTACCACTGATCCACCAGGGAAGCCCAGTACAGGTAAGTGGTGACTTAATGAGCTACATAAACCATAAGGAAATATCACTTTGAGAATGGGATCTGAGGTCTTTTTAAAACTGTGAATTAGGGGGAAATCTTCTGACTAGAGTAAAACAATTAAAAACAGAAAATAACTAATCTTTATTCACTTGCAAAATTGTCAGATTTTTATACACTGTGGAAATGTGAAATTGTTGCCATTGTTAAGCAATAGCTGACTATTTGTGTGTATTCTTTACTCTTACTGCTTTATTTCCCTCAGAAGTCTCCCAAACACTGATCTCCAGGAACTTTGAAACTATGGGAAATTTAAGAAACAGGCCTTTTTTCCTTCTATCTACTTGGTTCTATCTGATGTTAATTACTAACCTTCAGGTTTTGCTTCATATTTTCAAAAACATCAAATAGTCCATTATGCCCATTTTGTTTCCTTTTAGTAGAAACTCTGCAACTGTTTACGTCCCTCATCCCCAGGAAGAGAGTTAAATAACATGTTCAACTGTCATGTAAGTACAGAAATAACTGCAGTAACTGTAAGACTAATAGAAAAATAAAGAAAAGAAAGTTATCAGGGGGAAAAAGTTGGATAACTAGTAATATTACTCTGAAATTGGCAGAGCCCCACTGTCTGTCTGCTTACATCGCTCACAAATGTCCTATATTAATAAATATACCTCTTGCTTATCAAAAAAAGTCTAAAATTAAGGAAACACAGTTAGTTGCTTTTGCCTATTAATACAAGTTCAGGAAGAACTTTAATATAAGACTAAATTAGTAGAAAAACTAAACATTAGTACTTCAGTAAGTACAGAACAGTGTGATGAGTACCAAAGTTAATAATTACCATTCAGCCTACATTAAATACTAAGCCACAGTATCACAGGTCAAATGGTGACAGAAAAGGCACAACAGGGCTTCTGGAGTTCTGTTAGTGTACAGACTGCTGATTACTATGTGTGTTTTCAAGAAGGTGAAAACTTCTTGGTGAAAATTCATCATACTTATGATTTATGCATTTACAATATACCTTAGAAAGTCAAATATGGACAGCATGTAGCTCTTAAAAGGTAATCTGCAATTTGCTTAGGCCTGTTTTTCTTTATGAGTCTAAATATACTTTATCAAAAACATATTTTTCAAAATTAAGTCTGAGAAACGAATAGTAAGGCTGCTTCCTTCCCCACAGAAAAGTACTAAATTTGTAAATAACTCTCTTAGTTTAAGATCATTTTTAAAGAAAGCATATGAAAATTTCCTGTAGAGAAAATAACTAAGAAAAGAATTTTAACATATTGGGATATTGTAAGCTAGAAAAGCTTCTTCTGAGAGGTTTTTTTTAAAAAACAACTCTGATGGAAAACCTTTCTTTAAATTTATACTCCCTGTACATCCACTAGTTTTTAAACAATAGAAGAGAGCAAAGCAACTGAAGATACATCTCCTGTGAATTTTTAGATATCTACAAATTAAAATAATTGCTGTAAACTTCTGCTGCTGGAGTATCAAATTAGAAAAACAGACTCTGCCAGCTATGTCATGTCTTCCAGCAGTTAGCTGTAAAATCTTTACTTCATTTAAATTTTACCTTAATTCTGCCCCCAGTTATTCTGTTACTTTATGGAGTTTTCACTTTACTATAAAAGAAAAATCATTGGTCAAATTCTGTTATTGCTCATAATTTAAGGTCTAGTTCAAAAAAATTTTTTGATGAGACACTATAGACTGCAATCACACCAACTATTCTAGAGTCCAAGTATGAAAACTAGAAGCCTCCAGTATTATTTTAATGTAACCAAGAATGAGAAAACTTTACCCTGATCAAAAAAAAAAAAAACTACTAGGGACATGCGAATGAGCACTTCTCTGTGATAATGGGGAGAAAGAATATCAACAACAACAACAAAAAACAACAACAAAAATCTCAAAGTGAAATATGGACTATGTACCTATGTGAACAAAGAAAGACTACATGTGCTTTAAATGAGAATACAAATGAGATATGACCCAAGTCTTCAAACATTGCAATAATAAACTTTTAAAGAACAGGACAAACAGGAAAGTCCAGATCTACAAAGGGCCATGGGACTAGCAATTATTCTTCTAGTCTGTATTTTCTGCATCATAAAGGAGTCCAGGAAGATGGACTCTATCCCTATTTGAATCATTACTTGAGGCAAAATACTTTCCATGTTTACATTTTTCCAATAAATGAAAAATACAGATAATACTAATACATGTTTGTAGTGCTTCCTGAAAATTTTAAACAACATAGATCTCTAAAATAAATGTTTGCGGGAAATAGGTTTTTTTTTTTTTTTTAATAAATTTATTTATTTTTAAATTTAACTTTACAATACTCTATTGGGTTTGCCATACATCGACACGAATCCACCACAGGTGCACACAAGCTCCCAATCCCGGGAAATAGGTTTTTAAAACTAATTCAACTGTACGTTTCAAATCCAAGAAAATAGTCCCTGCTATTTAGAAAACAGTATACAACAGAAGGAAGATGTGTAATGATACCAAAATGTAACCCGACAGTACCAGGGAGAAAAATGCAACCTGCCATCTCCCCTGCCCATCTGGACTACAATTGCCTAACCAGGATTCTGATTTCTTCTCTCTAATCTTTCTCCACATACAAGCCAAAGTCATCACTGAAAAATAAAAATTAGATCATGAATTGACCTGCTTAAACTCTTTCAATAGCATTTCTCATTTTTCAAGACTAAAATTCAAACTCTTCATCTTCCGCCGTGGCCTAAAAGGCCCCACATGATTTAGCTCCTGGCTGCCTATCTCACCCCTTGTCATTGATCTCGCTCCCTAGTTACTATACTCTAGGCTACATCAGTTTCCTTTTCGGTTGTAAAATACCAAGCTCTTTCCCACCTTCCAGCCTTTGGACATTCTGATCTTCTTCCAGCAATTATTCACAAATTTGACTCATTTTAATTCTTCAGAAGTTACCTTGTATTGACGACTTCATTAACCACCTTAATCCTTTAAGTATGGCCCTGTTGATATTTACCATAATTACTCTGTCTTGGGCATTTACTTATTTACTACTTACTTATGATCTATCTTCTGGACAAGTAAGTGCCATTAGAGGCAGAAATCTAGATGCCTTGTTCATGGTCTCTTAACCTAACCTAGTCTTCATAATTACAACAGTAAAAAAACTAGATTACAGAATGTAAGGTCTCCTACATATTTTGCTCAATATCTCCTTTCAATACTTTTAAACGGTGCTCAAAGGCCAGAAGATATAGCAAAGATATATTCAAAACTCAGCAGGTGAGTTTTTGATCTTGGTTCATTTCAGGAGTGTTTCAAACTTGCCTTCTCCTTAAGCCTATGATGTCTTCAAACCTATTTTAACAGTTTCCCTATAGAAAAGCACTAGGCTGAGTTGCCTCCCTGGATAGCTAAATGGCCTCCTTGGCAACACTGGGTATATTACAGCATATAATCTGCTTCACATACAGCCCTTTTATTTTAGCACCAGTTTTATCTTTTCACATGTAATTAGAAAAGAGCTAAATGAAACATTTCCCCAAAAATAATGAAAAGAAAAATCTCTAAAGTTGTAATATGAAGAATTTTGAATTTAAATTATCAGTGCTTTTCTCTACAGAAATGTCATCATAAAACATTGAAACCAGAAAATCATTTTCTCTTACTATTGTTACCTGCTTACATGAAATTATAGATCAAAAGTTCTTAGGTTTACCGGAAGGCTAGGATGGGGAGGGAGGCAGGAGGGATGTTTAAGTGGGAGGGGACATGGGTAAACCTATGGTTGATTCATGTTCATATTTGGTAGAAACCAACACAATACTATAAAGCAATTACTCTTCAATTAAAATTATAAAAATTACTTTAAAAAAGTTCTTAGGTATAGTGAAACAGTATTTTTTAGGGGAAATGTTACTCACTAGAAAGATTTAAAGTATCAATAAAACTTGCTCAAGAAAATTATAGGGCACTCCAATCAAAGAGATATACTGTGGTTCTATCTGTTTCAAAAAAAAAAAATCAAACATACAGTATCTCTGATGAATTATTTAATATTTATCATATAATACATTACCGAATGATTAAAATGGGGCTTCTCTTCCTATATTGGTTTATGACACCCTCTGTTTTCTTTTGCTACTTGTTTTTCATTTTAAGTGCTTCCTCTTACCTGATTTAAACTCTGTCATCAAAGCATATGTTGCTAGATACCTCGAAAACTCCAACTATCAAGAATAAAAATAGTAGGAGGAATGTACGTGAGAAATGCAATCCTAAACACTATCAGTGAGCGCTTCCACATATCTCTCTCTCTCTTCTGGATTGCTACTTTTATTGTTACCTCCTTATCTATCTATACTCCTCTTACAACCCTTTCCCCACAAGGGATGGTAAGCCATTAGCCAGATTTCAAGACTCTAGAGCTCAGTACAGCAGTACAGCACGTGGGCCAATGGTGAACAAGACAGAATATAACACATCAAATAATCTCAGCCTTCATCACACTTCACCACCAGGGGCTTAGGATGATGACCATCAATTGAATATAAAACTCAGTGGCCACAGGAAAGACAAAGGACTACTCATACAGCTGAACTTTCCCCTCCTCCTCTTTTTTGTACAGTCTAGCCCACTTGACTAGGCCTCTGAGCCTCTGTCCCTGCTCCTTACGGTTGTCTCACACCTATGTTTACCACACATTTGGTTACTGAGAGATGCTACCTTCAATAAAATTTTTTTTATTCAAGTATTTCATTATTAATGTCACATTTTTGGGAGGAGGTAAATCTTACACAACAGGTTCCTTTAACAATAATGAAATATTCATAAGCTGCAGAAATTCACTGCTTCTCCAACACAATTCTCAAGATAATTACTGAGGATATGACTCAGTTGAATCTCACAGGACTCTTCTCTCCAAACACCTTAACTAGATGCAATCTTCTAAACAACAAATTCTATAATTAGTGACCTAAATAAGTACAATGGGCTGAAAAGATTTCAGCAATCAGTTCACCTAAGTGACAAGATGATAAATACAAACACAGTAATTTTAGTACTCGTGACTGTATTAACTTCCTTCTGATAGTCATTCATTTAATTGTTCAGAATTATCTTTTCAAATACAATTCTTTGCTCCCAAACTTTCCATATCATGGGTACTGTTTAAAAATATCTGAATTCACAAACCTAGAGGAGCGTACACAAAGAATGATATGCTGCTTTGGAGCCTATACTAATTCAGAGATAAAAAGCAAGACCAAGCTGGAGAAGTTTGGGTGGAGAAAGACAGACAGTTTCCTCTTACTTAAGAGGAAATCAAGTAAATTACTTTTTCTCCCTTCCCTCAGACTCCCCCCAGACCTGTCCCCTCACAT
This sequence comes from Neotragus pygmaeus, assembly GCA_006410875.1. NCBI lineage: Eukaryota > Metazoa > Chordata > Mammalia > Artiodactyla > Bovidae > Neotragus > Neotragus pygmaeus. Next base: position 194,723 of record SJYV01042000.1, read on the forward strand.
TTTTCTACTACTATTCTTTTCTACATTTGTACCTCTCCTATGAAATATGACCAATGGAATGGAAAACTAGAATGACAAAAATATTACACTTAGTGTAATGTATTTCCACACAATGTATCTGGTACTGCAAAGAATAGGTTCTAACTCAAACTCGTTCAGAATACATTAAATGAATATACATGCTGAGGCATTTTAAGCCATTGATATCAGTCATAAGTTTACTTCTTTGATGCTCCCTCAACTTTTAAGTTAGAAACCCAAACAACTAGAGTTCTTAGAAACTTTTAAATTAAAGTAATAGGTAAGGTGCTAAATGAGAGCTAAAACGTCTGGGTGCCGATGCTGAGGCATTGTAAGCAACTGATATTAGTCACCTATTTATCAGGAGAAGCAAAAAAATCTACTACAAGTTAGCAGAAGTACATTTTATATATTCCGAATAACCTGCCCCTTAATGATGATCTTCACAACCCAAACAAAACACTTTCTCTACTTGGAATTCACTGAATAAAAGACAATTTGGCTATATAAGAAGCAGTAGAGTGCAGCAGTTAAGAGTATGAGCTGTCCATGTCTATANGATCTCCTTGCAGTCCAAGGGACTCTCAAGAGTCTTCTCCAATAACACAGTTCAAAAGCATCAATTCTTCGGTGCTCAGCTTTTTTCACAGTCCAACTCTCACATGCATACATGATACTTTATCCAAATTCCTTTTGTAGACACTTGAAAAGATCACATTTCCTAGAGGTTGGGAGACCATGAGGCTAAATAGTTAGGAAAGTAGTATAAGTAGAAGTGGTGTGAATCTCTTCTAGGCAGAACACTTAAATGCCAAGAAAAACCTTATACTTTACCTCTAGCAACCAGCAACTTTCAAGATGGTGGCCTTCCACCAACCCAGATCCCTGAATGATGATCAGAATACCACTGCCAGTCTTCAATGGATAGGTAGCATGAGCAAGAAATAACCATTGCTGTTTTATAATAACCTAAATTATCCTACTGATACAATTCCATAACTAGAATTTAATTTTTCAGTTACTGAATTTAACTTATTTTCATTAACAGGATGATGTAAAGTATGAAACTTATTAGCTGCTTAGTATACAAATCTAAACTGACTTACTACAAATTTAAGAGTACTGCCTTGCTCCTAAAAGGTCTTAGCAAGAACCAGTAAAACTGAATTTCTCATAAACCTAATGGACAAAATAATAATTCCTGGAGGAGCGCTGGATAAGTGGAAAAAGTTGGTGCTAAAGTGAAAATGAAAGTCGCTCAGTCATATCCAACTCTTTATGACCCTATGGACAGTAGCCCACCAGACTCCTCTGTCCATGGAATTCTCTAGGAAAGAACACTGGAGTGGGTTGCCATTCCCTTCCCTAGGGGATCTTCTCGACCCAGGAACTGAAGCTAGTTCTCCCACACTGCAGGCAGATTCTTTACCGTCTGAGCCACCAGGGAAGGTAAAGACTAAAATGAATTCATAGTTTAACATTCTTGATAAAATTTCATCAAGCTAACACACTGGTTTAGCCAAAGAGACAAATAATTAAATATCCTAGAAAATTATCTCCCACCAAAAACTGTTTCAATAAGTAAAATAATAAATTAATGTTTTGACATCATTTGACTGTTTTTAATCTTGCCTTTCTTGTCACCATAATATGGCCCTTTGTGTAGTAACTGGATATAGAAAGTTACTCATCACACTAGACTGGCCCCTAGGAGTTCTAATTACTAACAACAGATGGAAACACTGAAAATTTATCCTCAACCAAATATTTTATCATCATTCTTCTGATCTAACTGATTTACCTTTCCAAAACTTAAAAACTTTGACTCTTCAATGAAAATTTTTATTATCTACCAATACCTAAATGCTATACAACCAAAACCTAAAATACCTGCTGTCATATAATAAAATAAATCATAACTAAGAAACAGTTTAGTCAAGGCAATTATTTCTGAATTATTAAAATGCCAATAAGATTTTCAGATGCTTAAAATATTCCAAGTATTTTATACCTCCAGGCTAACACTGTATCTATTATATTAATGCTGTGCTTTGGAGGTATAACAGAGAAGGCAATGGCACCCCACTCCAGTACTCTTGCCTGGAAAATCCCATGGATGGAGGAGCCTGATAGGCTGCAGTCCATGGGGTCGCTGAGAGTCGGACACAACTGAGCAACTTCACTTTCACTTTTCACTTTCATGCCCTGGAGAAGGAAATGGCAACCCACTCCAGTGTTCTTGCCTGGAGAATCCCAGGGATGAGGGAGCCTGGTGGGCTACCGTCTATGGGATCGCAGAGTCGGACATGACTGAAGTGACTTAGCAGTAGCAGTTGGAGGTATAAAGCAGTTGGAGGACTTTATTTACTCATCTATGAAATCAGGAAAATAATAGTAGTGATCAGTCTAGTTTGAGACTGATGAGACAACACAGTAAATATATAAGACATTTAATGGATATATTAAAGGCTTAAGAAATGTTCTTGTGGGGAAAAAAAAAAAAACTCACCTGGCAGTCCACTAGTCCTTCCATTTACCCCAAACATCCAATTCCATCTAAAACTATTATAGCCAATGCCTCTATCACAGTTTTATCATGTTCCATAATTCCCCNGTTCAAAAGCATCAATTCTTCGGTGCTCAGCTTTTTTCACAGTCCAACTCTCACATGCATACATGATACTTTATCCAAATTCCTTTTGTAGACACTTGAAAAGATCACATTTCCTAGAGGTTGGGAGACCATGAGGCTAAATAGTTAGGAAAGTAGTATAAGTAGAAGTGGTGTGAATCTCTTCTAGGCAGAACACTTAAATGCCAAGAAAAACCTTATACTTTACCTCTAGCAACCAGCAACTTTCAAGATGGTGGCCTTCCACCAACCCAGATCCCTGAATGATGATCAGAATACCACTGCCAGTCTTCAATGGATAGGTAGCATGAGCAAGAAATAACCATTGCTGTTTTATAATAACCTAAATTATCCTACTGATACAATTCCATAACTAGAATTTAATTTTTCAGTTACTGAATTTAACTTATTTTCATTAACAGGATGATGTAAAGTATGAAACTTATTAGCTGCTTAGTATACAAATCTAAACTGACTTACTACAAATTTAAGAGTACTGCCTTGCTCCTAAAAGGTCTTAGCAAGAACCAGTAAAACTGAATTTCTCATAAACCTAATGGACAAAATAATAATTCCTGGAGGAGCGCTGGATAAGTGGAAAAAGTTGGTGCTAAAGTGAAAATGAAAGTCGCTCAGTCATATCCAACTCTTTATGACCCTATGGACAGTAGCCCACCAGACTCCTCTGTCCATGGAATTCTCTAGGAAAGAACACTGGAGTGGGTTGCCATTCCCTTCCCTAGGGGATCTTCTCGACCCAGGAACTGAAGCTAGTTCTCCCACACTGCAGGCAGATTCTTTACCGTCTGAGCCACCAGGGAAGGTAAAGACTAAAATGAATTCATAGTTTAACATTCTTGATAAAATTTCATCAAGCTAACACACTGGTTTAGCCAAAGAGACAAATAATTAAATATCCTAGAAAATTATCTCCCACCAAAAACTGTTTCAATAAGTAAAATAATAAATTAATGTTTTGACATCATTTGACTGTTTTTAATCTTGCCTTTCTTGTCACCATAATATGGCCCTTTGTGTAGTAACTGGATATAGAAAGTTACTCATCACACTAGACTGGCCCCTAGGAGTTCTAATTACTAACAACAGATGGAAACACTGAAAATTTATCCTCAACCAAATATTTTATCATCATTCTTCTGATCTAACTGATTTACCTTTCCAAAACTTAAAAACTTTGACTCTTCAATGAAAATTTTTATTATCTACCAATACCTAAATGCTATACAACCAAAACCTAAAATACCTGCTGTCATATAATAAAATAAATCATAACTAAGAAACAGTTTAGTCAAGGCAATTATTTCTGAATTATTAAAATGCCAATAAGATTTTCAGATGCTTAAAATATTCCAAGTATTTTATACCTCCAGGCTAACACTGTATCTATTATATTAATGCTGTGCTTTGGAGGTATAACAGAGAAGGCAATGGCACCCCACTCCAGTACTCTTGCCTGGAAAATCCCATGGATGGAGGAGCCTGATAGGCTGCAGTCCATGGGGTCGCTGAGAGTCGGACACAACTGAGCAACTTCACTTTCACTTTTCACTTTCATGCCCTGGAGAAGGAAATGGCAACCCACTCCAGTGTTCTTGCCTGGAGAATCCCAGGGATGAGGGAGCCTGGTGGGCTACCGTCTATGGGATCGCAGAGTCGGACATGACTGAAGTGACTTAGCAGTAGCAGTTGGAGGTATAAAGCAGTTGGAGGACTTTATTTACTCATCTATGAAATCAGGAAAATAATAGTAGTGATCAGTCTAGTTTGAGACTGATGAGACAACACAGTAAATATATAAGACATTTAATGGATATATTAAAGGCTTAAGAAATGTTCTTGTGGGGAAAAAAAAAAAAACTCACCTGGCAGTCCACTAGTCCTTCCATTTACCCCAAACATCCAATTCCATCTAAAACTATTATAGCCAATGCCTCTATCACAGTTTTATCATGTTCCATAATTCCCCCTTTTTTTTTTTTTGGTTGCACCAGGCCTTTGATGCTGCAAGCTGGCTTTTTCTAATTGTAGTGAGCAAGGGCAGCTCTCTAGTTAGCGCACAGGCTTTCTCACTGTGGTGGCTTCTCTTGTTGCAGAGCATGTAGGCTCAGTAGTTGTGGCACGCAGGCTTAGTTCCTAGGCATGTAGAATTTTCCCGGAGCAAGGATCGAACCTGCGTCCCCTGCATTGGCAGGCAGATTCTTAACCAGTATACCACCAGGGACGTCCAAATGCTTCGTAATTCTTCCATCAAGTCCACAGTCAACACATTTCAGGTAAGAAAGATTATACAAATTTTGCATTATAGCTTGATAATCCATGCAATGCACCTTCCGTGTTTCTTAATATGGTCAAGAGAAGACTAATGGACAGTGTCGGATGCCAGGACTCTAGGTATGTACATCAACTTTTATATATCTCTTTTGGTAATAATTGCCCTTATATCTTATTCTATGTAGTTTGACATATCATATAGACTCTTAAAGTCACATCATACCATAGTAGAAAAATGTACTTTATATCTACCAGTTCCTCACATAGAATTTCTTTAAAAAGAATTTATTGGGATTTCCTTGATGGCCCAGTGGTTAAGACTCCATGCTCCCAATGCAGAAAGCATGGGTTTGATCCCAGTATGGGAATTCCACATGCCAAACTGTGTAGCCAAAAAAGAAAAAGAAAAAAAGAATTTATTGAGTAGATTGCATAATATTTCAAAGAAACAGGATATTGGGCCTCTAATTTAAAGATGAAAGGACTGCCTTTTGTATAAATAAAATATACTATACTTTCAATACACCCTGAGAAAAATATTCAACATATATGAAGAGTCAGTGAGAATATATTCAACAAGTTTTAGGAAAAAAGCAGGTTTCAAGGTACAATTTTATGTGTTTGTGTTGTGTATACAGGGTACAGTATCACTAAAATCTATGTATGGAAAAGGGCTTAAAAGTATTAAGATTCTTATATTCAAGTAATCATGATTATGAATTTAAAAACTGTCTTTCTTATTTATTGTATTTATATGAAATAAGCATGTACATTTTTCATAAACTTATTTTTGAACAACTTTTGTTTTACAGAAAAACTACAAATATACAGAGGTTTTCTATATACCACTCACCCAGCCCCCACTATTAATATCTTATATTAATATGGCATATTTGTTACAACTAAGAAACCAACAATGTTACATTACTATCAACCAAACTCCACATTTTATCAGGATTTCACTAGTCTCCCCTAATTATTTACATTAGTCATGTTTCTTTAGGCTCCTCTGGACCTAAAGAAACTTTCTCAAACCTTCTGATAACCTCGCCTCTGATAACCATGGTAGTTTTAAGGAATACTAGTCAGGTTTTTGTAGACTGTCACATATTTTAAGACTGATATTTTTCTCCTGGTTAGTTAAACTAGGACTGTAGGTTTTATGGAGGAAAACCACAGAAGTAATGTGCTATTCTCTCATCTCACAACCGTATTATCAACATGACTAATCACTGATGATATTTATCTTGATTAACTGAGGTAGCATTTGCATATTTCTCCACTGTAAAGTTAATTTCCCCTCTGCACAGTTTTGGTAATAAGAAAAACCTAAGTATTTAAATTTTTCCTAACTTGTAATTTCATATTAGTTAATGGGTAATGATCCAAAATTCAAAAAGTGCAAAAGACACTGAAAAGGACTTCCCTGGTGATACAGTGGATAAGAATCCACCTGCCATGCAGAAGACTTGAGTTCAATTCCTGCTGGGAAGATTCCACATGCAGCTGAGCAACTAAGCCCATGCATCACAACTACTGAAGCCTACTCGAGTTTTAGAGCCCATGCTCTCCAACAGGAGAAGCCACCTCAATGAGAAGCCCACTCACCACTAAGAGAAAGCCCATGTACAGCAACGAAGACCCAGTACAACCATAAATAAATAAATAATGTTTCTAAAAAATAAAAAAGAATGAAGTTGGACAACTTACACTCCCCAATTTAAAAACTTACCACAAATTTACAGTAATTAAAACAGTATGGTACTGGCAAAAAGAGAGACACGCAGACCAATGCAAGGTGCTATAACCGCACATAGCAGAAGGTTTCTCTCTGGATTCTCTTCCATAAGGAGACTAATCCCATTCATGAAGCCACAATGTTCACGACCTGATCACCTCCCAAAGGCCTCACCATTTAGAATTATCACCTTGGGGGTTGATTTTAACATATGAATTTGAAGGAGAACATGCAGTCCATAGCATTTGAAAATCATCTATCTGATAAGAAATGGGAACATATAAAGAACATCTACCACTTGACAATAAAGACAAACATGATTAAAGAATGGGCAAATGCCTAAGAGTACCAACTTAGGCAATCAGTTGATAAAGTATTCCTGGAACTATAATGCATATCATATTAAAAACTTCAAAGTTGCTAAAAGACTAGGTCCTAATTGTTCCCACCACAAACACATACAAAGATATAGGTGTTAGCTAAATCTACAGTGGAAATCACACTGCAATATATAAATGTATCAAATCAACATGTCATACACCTTAAACTTACAAGCTGTTGTTATATGTCAACTATATCTCAATAAAATTACAATTTTAGTGAATTCTCTGGGGTCAAGTGATTAGGACTCAGTCCTTTCACTGCTGTGGCCCAAGTTGGGGAACTAAGATCCCACAACCCACGCAGCATAGCAAAAAAAAAAGTAATTCTTTAAAAATAGTGGACAAAGAACTTGAATAGATATTCCTCCACAGGAGATATACAGTCAACAGGCACATGAAAAGATGCTCAACATCATTTATCATAAGGGAAATGGAAATCAAAACTACAATGAGACAACACTTCACACACATTAGGATGGTTATAATGAAAAAAAGATTGGCAAGGATGTGGAAAAGGTAGAACACTTGTACACTGCTGGTAAAATGGTAGAGCCACTGTGAAAAAAAAGCTTGGCAGTTCCTCAAAAAACTAAATACAGAATTACCATATGATCTAACAATTACACCCACAGATATTTTACATAGGGCTTCCTCTATAGCTCAGTAGGTAAAAAGTCTGCCTGCAATGCAGGAAACCAAGGTTTGATTCCTGGGACAGGAAGATCCCCTGGAGAAAGAAATGGCAACCCACTCCAGTATTCTTGCCTGAAGAACCCATGGACAGAGGAGCCTGGCGGGCTATAATCCACGGGGTCGCAAGAGTCAGACATGACTTGGCGACTACACCACTATGTATGTATATATGCACAGGTATTGAAAGCAGGGACTAGAACATATACTTGTTCGCCGTAATTCACTGCATTTGCTGCCCATCAACAGCCAAAAGGTGAAAACAACTCAAGTTTATCAACAGATGAATGAACACATACAATGAAATGTTTTTCAGCCTTAAAATGCAATGGAATTCTGACACATTCTGCAACAAGTATAAACCCTGAAAACATTATGCTAAGCCAAATGAGCCAGTAACAAAAGGACAAATATTGTATGATTCCACTTACATGAAATATCTAGAGTAGGCAAAAATCACAGAGACAGAAAATAGATTAGAGGTTACCAGGGGCTGGGAGGAGGAGGGGATTGGGAACTATTGCTTAATGATAACAGAGTTTCTGTTTGGGGTGATGAAAATGTTTCGGTAATAGCTGTACACACTCTGAATATAATTAATACCACTAAATTATACAGATGAAAATGATGGAAATGGCAAATCTTGTTATATATATATTTTTTTTAACCACAATTTTTATAGTTAATAACACAGTATACCCAAAGCTGATGCTGGGAATGATTGAGGGCAGAAGGAGAAGAAGGCATCAGAGGAGGAGACAGCTGGATGGCACCACCAATGCAATGGACATGAACTTGGGCAAACGTCAGGAGATGGTGAGGGACAGAGAGCCCTGGAGGGCTGCAGTCCATGGGGTCACAAAGAGTTGGACACGACTGGGTGACTGAACACCACCACCCAAAAGAACTGAACTGTACACGTCAAATGAGTGAATCATATGGTATAGGAATTATATCCAATAAAGCTGTTAGAAACAACTTACTAACCTAAAATTAAAATGACATTAATCAAATATCAATAGTTTAGCATGTATGATAATTGGGTAAAGGCTGAGCCGAAATTGACCTTGGCATAATTATTTTAAAATTAACATGAAAGTCAAGATTGTAGAGAAATCTAACCTTCTTAATTAAACCTCTACCTATTTAAAGTTTACTCTAAGGTTCTTCCAACTCTAAAATTCTAAGATTTCAACTATTTAAAAAGCACTCTTTGCAGCTTCCCTGGTGGCTCATTGGTTAAAAAAAAAAAAATCCACCTGCCAATGCAGGAGACACAGGTTTGATCCCTGGTCCAGGAAGATCCCACAAGCATCGAAGCAACTAAGCCCATGCACCACAACTACTGAGTCTGTGCTCTAGAACGCAGGAGCAGCAACAACTGAGCCCAAGAACTGCAACTACTGAAGCCAGCCTACCCTAAAGCCTGTCCTCCACAACAAGAGAAGCCACCACCATGCAAAGCCCACACCACACACCTGCAACTAGACAAATGCGAACAGTAGCAAAACCCAGTGCACCAAAAAATAAATAAAAAGCACTCTTTAGTTATAGACTTTTTTTTTGGTGCCACACAGCTTGTGGGATCTTAGTTCCTAGAAAAGAGATTAAACCCCTGCCCTCAGCTCTTAAGGCAGAATCCTAACCACTGGACCACCAGTGAATTCCCTAAAGAGACCTTCTTTACACCACCTTTGTGGTCCTAATTCAACACAGTCAAGATACTAAATGCATCTGCAAAAAAATTGGTATTTTCTTCAAAGTAGTACCTACACAATTTCAGAATACTCCAGTTTCCCCTAACCTAGAAGTACCATATACTCCATAATAACCAAATGTATCAAAATGCTACAAACTTAGTAGTAACTAAGCATAACGCTGGCTTTTCTTTTTTCATAAGCAAAAGTGTTATAAGTACGAGGCCAACCTCCTCACTTTACAAGTGAGGATGAAAGTGAAAATGTTAGTCCCTCAGTTCTGTAGACTCTGTGACCCCATGGACTATAGCCCGCCAGACTTCTCCATTCATGGATTTCTCCAGGCAAGAATACTGGAGAGTGTAGCCATTCCCTTCTTCAGGGGATCAACCCAACCTAGGGATTGAACCCAGGTCTCCTGCATTAGAGGCAGATTCTTTACCATGTGAGCCACGAGGGAAGCCCCCACAAGTGAGGATATTGAGACCAAAAGAGGTGCTGTGCCAAAGTAAACAGCCATGGACTACCCTGCTGGTCCAGTGGCTAAGACTCCACACACCCAATGTAGGAGGTCCAAGTCTGATCCCTGATCAGGGACCTAGATCCCACATGCTGCAATTAAAGAGTTCGCATGTCAAAATTAAAGATTCTGCATGCTGTAATGAACACTGGAAATCGAGTATGCCACAACTAAGGCCCGGTGCAGCCAAATAAATAAATAAAACAAAGTGAACAGTCAACAATACCACTAAGAAGGAATTCAAGTCTTTCTAGTTTCCAATTCTGGTTGCCTATTTAATTTAGAAATCATCTCTTTCAAGGATAATTAAAGCCTGAGAGAGGAGGAGCAATAAGAGAAAATCAACAAGGAACAGAAGTAGCAATAAGAGAAAAATATACTCAAGACAATCTAAGGGAGATTTAAAACACACCACACACACACAACCATTTAGAAGGGGAAGTGAAGATGGAGAAGATATAGAATAGAGGAAAAGTCACTAGTCAAAAGAGGAGAGTTGTAAGCAAAGAGTGATCAAACTACCAAATTCGGTAGAAAAGTCAAAGAGAACAGACTGAAAAGTGACTGGATTTGGCGATTAGGACATCACTGCTCACCTAACATACAGTGTGGAGTCAGGAGGGCAAGTAAAGAGTTAAGGATAGGGAAATCCAGATGTGTTCACTGCTCTTTCTTTAAGAAGATTAACAGAGCAGATAGATATAAAAGGAGAGTTCTCTGGCGGTCCAGCTGTTAGGATTCCAAGTTTTCAGTGGTTGGGAAGCTAAGATTTTGCAGAGGGCAAACTCACCAAAAAAAATTTTTAAGTGTGGATCAGCTAGAAGACACACAAGAACACGGTCTCTTCTCCTATATTGGAGAATATCTACAGGAATTTCTCATCCTGAAAGATAGGCAGAGAGAGAAAATAATACAATGCTTAAGGGTTTACAACACAGCAAAATACCTACCCATGCTTACGACAGCATGGGATTGAATTCCCTTTCATAAAGTGATATAGGTTATGGCATGAGACAGCTGGAGAAGGGAAGCAGCGTTTCTAATTTTTCTTTGAATCCACCAACATTTAGAAAAGAACTATGCACAAAGGAAGCACTAATAAAGATTTGTTAGCTGGACATTTTAGTTTTCCTTCCAAAAGTCCTATTATCTGTCCTATTAATGTCCCCATACCTTTCTAGCTGCTCCCATGAGTGCATATTGGAACAGAAACTGGGTCTAACACAAAACACTTCCAGTCAAAAATTACTCTATTGCAATTAAGAGCAAGCAATAACTGTTGTGTTCTAGTATTCCTGATGAGGTAATGTATTCCAAAATGTTCATATCATTTATTTACAGGCTTATTTCTAACCTAACATAGACTACATATATATGTATTGTTGTAATCTTAGCTGTCATACCCATCTCACAGACCAAACAAAAGGTTAAAAAAACAAAGTCAAGTTAAGTCTATTGCACTCAAATGTCTACCAAAGTCACTGTTTAGAAAGCAATTAAAAACCTATTTAGATTATTTAACTAGGAAGAGGAAATACTTTGATAATATGAGTTTCTTCAGCATGTGTAAGTGCTATGCAAGATGGTCAAATCTCATGAATTTCTAGATACTATATTTATTTTCTTCATATTCACCTATACTTATTTTCTTCTAGAAGGTATCAATCAATACTTCTTTAGTAGACAGAAATTTAATATATGCAATTTATCCACCTGGAGGTCTCCATGTATTACTAATTTGTTACTGAAACCAAAACAATGTTACATTAATATATTCTAGTTTAGCTTAGCACTATTTTTTTTTTCTAAACTTCATCAACAGTTCTCACCTAAATTTACTAGGGAAAAAAACTTCTTTCTTCCTTTTTGGCAGAAGGAAAGGAAAATGGCCCAAAGAAAAGTATAAACTAAATAAACATAATACGAGGTGAGAAAGACACTTAATTAAATAACATATCATCCTTGAGACTAAGAGTAATCAGTAAAGAAAAGTGTGTAAATTTTAAGAAAAAGGTTTTGGGTAGTTACTGAGAGCATAAAAATAAGAAAATTTGGTTATCAATACTGACTGATTACAAGGTCCAGAATAGGTTACAACTGGCACAAAAAGTAAGAAAATAAAGTAAAATCTAAGAAAAAAATCTTAGATCCAGTAATTCTCAAACTTTTAAGGTACATAAACTTTACTTGGGGGAAATCTGTTTAAAATGCAGATTCTTAAAACTCAGTGCTACTCAATATTAAGTGGGTCTTGTCCAATTCCATAACACTGCAACTAAGTTAAATAGTCTATTTATCCAGAGTGACACAGAATGCAAGTCTCCTTAACTCAAGACAGTACTCTTCCTAGTACACCATTTAAACTATTTTGTAGTTAAAAGGTCTGAGACAAAGAAAAGAATAAGTTACTAATACATAATCTGCTGTATTGAGCAATTTTAGAATTCTTTTCTTATTATTAATTCATTTAGTAACTCTTAAATTCTTGTACGTGCCTAGCAATATGCTATATTACAAAACAACTTAAAATATGAACCCTGTTTTCTAGAGTTAATTATCAATTAGGAGGACAGGTGAAGTGAAGTGAAGTCAAAGTTGCTCAGTCATGTTGGACTCTGCAATCCAACTATTTAATTCTCCAGGACTATTTAATTCTCCAGGACAGACTACTGGAGTGGGTAGCCTTTCCCTTAACCAGGGATCTTCCCAACCCACAGATTGAACCCAGGTCTCCTGCATTGCAGGCGGATTCTTTACCAGCTGAGTCACAAGGGAAGCCCTAGGAGGACAAGGCAAATACACAAAACTAATCGTCAAAAGCAAGGGAATACATGAGTAAGCACCAAAGTAAGTGGTATTTTTCACAGAACTAAAAAGAATAATCCTAAAATTTATAAGGAAAGATAAAAGACCCAGAATTGCCAAAGTAATCCTGAAGAAAAAGAAAAAAAAATGGAGGCATAATCTTCCAATAATTCAAACAATACTACAAAGCTACAGTAATTAAAACAGCATGGTACTGGCACAAAAACAGACATATAGATCAATGGAACAGAGGAGAGCCCAGAAATAAACCCACACACCTACAGTCATTAATCTCTGAGAAAGGAGGCAAGAATATACAGCAGAGAAAAAGAATCTCTTCAGCAAGTGGTGCTAGGAAAGCTAGACAACTGAAAGTAAACCAATGTAGTTAGAACACTCGCTCACACTACACAAAAATAACCTAAAAATGGCTTTAAGACATAAATATAAGACATGACACCATAAAATTCCTAGAAGAGAACATGCACAAAACATTCTCTGACATAAATCCTACCAATGGTTTCTTAGGTAGGTCTCCCAAGGCAACAGAAAATAAAAACAAAAATAGGGACTTTGGGACCTCCCTGGTAAACTAGTGGTTAAGACTCTGCACTTCTACTCTAGGGCATGTGGGTTCAATCCTTGGTTGGGTTCAATCCCCAGTCAGGGAATTAAGATCCCACATGTTGTGGCCAAATAAATAAATAAAAGCAAAAATGGGATCTAACCAAACTTAGAAGCTTTTGTACAGCAAAGGAAACCATAAACAAAATAAAAAGACAAGCAGAACTGGAAGAAAATACCTGCAAATAATATGACCAATAAGGACTTGATTTTCAAAATATATAAACAGTTCATGTAACTCAATAACAACAACAAAAAAACAAATCAAAAAATGGGCAGAAGACCTAAACAGACATACAGATGGCCAATAGGCACATGAAAAGATGTTCAACTTTACTAATTACTAGAGAAATGCAAATCAAAAGCTACAATGAGGTATCATCTCACACCAGTCAAAATGGCCATCACTAAAAAGAACATAAAAAATAAATGCTAGAAAGCATGTGGAGAAAAGGGAATTCTCCTATACTGCTGGTGGGAATATAAATTGGTGTAGCCACTAATAAAAGCAATATGGCGGTTCCTTAAAAAACCAGAGTTGCCATATGATCCAAGAATTCCACTCCTGGGCATATATCCAGAGAAAACAATAATTTGAAAAGATACAAGCACCCCAACGATCACAGCACTATTTACAATGGCCAAGACATGGAAGTAACCTAAATGTCCAACATCAAACTAATAGATAAAGAAGATGTGGTATATATACAAATGGAATACTACTCAGTAACACAAAAGAATGAAATAATGCCATTTGCAGCAACATGGATGGACCTGGAGATTATCATACTAAATGAAGTTTAAGTCAGAAAGAGAAAGACAAATACCATATGATATCACTTGTATGTGGACCCTAAAATAGGATATAAATGAATTTATTTACAAAACAGAAACAGATTCACAGACTTAGAGAACCAAAGAGAAAGGCAATGAGGGAGAGATAAATTAAGAGTTTGGGATTAGCAGATACAAACTATTATATATAAAATATATAACCAACAAGGTCCAACTGTATAGCACAGGGAACTATATTCAATATTCTATAATAAAGCATAATGGGAAAGAATATGAAATATGTACAACTGAATACTTTGCTGTACATCAGAAATTAACATAACACTGTTAAGTCAACTACAATTTTTTTTAAAAAGTGATATAGCCAATTATAAAATTAACTGATTTACACTGACTTCATTCTGTACCTTTTATAATTAAAACTTACCCATCAGAGAACAATAATCAATTTTTTCTCTTTCAGAGTTAAGAAAGTTGGCCTTTAACGTAGTAAAGCTGGAATAAACATCTCTCTCCCCACATTTTACATACACACACACCAACATCCACTCCAGCAATACCACCATCACCACAATCCATATGCCATGATAGCTTTTGTAGACAACGTGTGTGTTGCTGAAGAGATGTATGTAAAACTGAAACCTACTCAAGTGAACTATTTCAAATGCAGGAAGAATCAGCTGACACCGCTGAGGCAGAATCAGCTAACATGGGTGTCAACTGAGCCATGGACACAAGTGAGCCAGACAAGGAGAGAGGATTAAGAAAGGATGTAGGTCTCCTGAAGTCCTTTGGGTCCTGGAGAACCTTCCAGGTTTGGATCCAAAAATGAGACCACTCGAAATACCACGAACTCCCCAGCCTACGAGGCCAACAAAGATGGCGGGAAGGACAAGGATGAAAACAAGAACAAAGACTGGAGGAAAAAAGAGTAGCTGAGTCTGCTTCCTCATATGGTGGAGAAGGACACAGGGTTAGATCTGTTATTTGTAACCATTACAACCTAAATGAACAGCTTGGTGACTTAAATTTAAAAAAATTTTTAACAGAAGCTGACTCTTAAATAAGTATTGCATTATATCGCATTCTTTTATTAAAATTAAGACTTCATTTACAAACCAAACAAGCATGTATTTTCTATAAATTCTAATTTCTGCATACCAACTGTTCTTAGAATTAAAAATCCAAGAACTAGATAGAATAAGTGGGAAAGAGGGACCCAAAAGAAATAGGATTTAGCCATGACCCCATAGAGGGTTGTGATGTCAATCTTCCAGTGTTATTTTCCTGTTCAGCTGCACCATGTGCACCTGTCTAGTTACATCATTGCATCTGTACATCCCAAATTCACACAGGCCCTCTCTAGCTACCTTACACTTAATGAAACTGCACTAACCTCTCCAATATTAAGCAAAGTTTTACACATTTAGAACCATGACATCTGCATAACAAGTGCTGTACTAAGATCCTGTCAAGAGTCCTGGCTTCTTTTCAAAGGTTAATCTGAAGACACTAACTCTATCTCATGTACCCAATTAGACTGAGAAGTTGTTGCCTTCATTAACATGGTAGGTAACATGGTAGGTGCAGGCTGTAATTTTAACTCCACAATTTACTGTGTGCTCAGTTATTATTTAATTTCTCTGTACTTCACTCCAGGCTTCCCAAGTGACCCAGATGGTAAAAAATCTTCCTGCAATGCAGGAGACCCGGGTTCAATCCCTGGGTGGGGAAGATCCCCTGGACATGGCAACCCACTCCAGTCTTCTTTCCTGGAGAATTCCATGGACAGAGGAGTCTGGTGGGCTAAAGTCCATGGGGTCACTAATAGTCGGACACGACTGAGTGACTTCACTTTCACTCATGGACTTTTTTCCTAGCTATGTGCCAGGAACTGTTGTAGTAGCCTTACATGTATTTTCTCATTTGATCCTCTTGACAGTTCTTTACTCCAGGTTCAGTAATGTTCCTTTTATAGAGTGAAGTACTCTGTCAAGAGGATCAAATGAGAAAATACATGTAAGGCTACTACAACAGTTCCTGGCACATAGCTAGCACTCAGTAAATACTGTTGTTGCTATTATTGTTACAGATCTGAAATCCAACTTCACAAATTTTAGCATCTGGTAATTAGTAATACTGAAGAAAAAAAGATGACTATCCTCACTTTTAAACAGCGGTTAATCTATCCCTTTTAAGGACCATTATTCTAATATTTCATTTACCAAACAGAAATCACATTTTTTAAGTCAATTTTTCTTTCCCTTACTTTTATCAGTTCTAATCACAAAATAATAATTCTGTCAACTATAAATTAGAATCTGTGTTGTAGAAAAGTCAAGAATAACCAACACTGAAAAGTGTATGCTCTGAGATTTCTGCTCTTAGAATGACTGCTTAAACTTAAAGCCTTTTACTGTCTTCACATTTTATGGGGACCAACCACATGGCTTATTACTAGAGAATTTAAAGAGGTAACACAATATAAGGACTTCCCTGGTGGCTCAGATGGTAAAGTATCTGTAAATCTAGAGAAAAATCATTCACTTTTCCCCGAAAGGAATTGTGATGATTAGTAATATTAAAATACCAGTGTTAAAATACATTCAGAAGTTCATATTATTTTAACACAACTATCAAACATAACAGACATCAATCAACAATATCAAAAGCACAAAAGTTCAAAATTTTTTTCAGTGTTTTCCAAATGGAAATATGAAATCTCCATATCTAACACAAGAAATGAGAAATTTACTGAATGTGAAAATATGCAGTTTTTAAATGGAACTATGCAATCTCCAAATCTAACACAGCATTGAGACATTTATTGAATGTAAAAATTATACTTATTAAGAAAAAATAACTGGAAAGGTGTTATGTTGTCCTCTATTCATTTCTAAATGTATAATCAATCTATCTGGCCATCCTAAACCCAATTTAAGAATTATATGCACAATTCACTCCCTAAAATTTCTAAAAACAAATCACCAAAAGACTGCTGGAAAACTAATTGCAAACAAAACGAGGTTTTTTTCCTAAAGGTGTCTGAGAACTAAGAACAAAATATCGTAAAGAAAGGATTTCCCTTTAAGCTTCAGTAAAATGTCAAAAGACTTTCAGGACTCAAATCTCCTAGAAGTCTTGATGTGAGGTCAAAGTTGCCCCAATGACAGGAAAGCCAACAGAAAGCCAGATGACTAAATGAAAACTTACCGAAAATACTTCTAAGCCCCAAAGTAATTCCAAAAGTATAAAAAATATGTGTCTAGATTGAAAAGATGAAAATTACTAATATACTTCAAAACAAAATAATGGTAATAACGATTAACAGCAGTATACAATGTATTAATAATCTCTCAGTTCTGCCTTCCTCAACATTTTTTGGAATAATTAAAGTACCAGGGACTCTCAAAGAGTGATCTACATCTAAAAATAAGCTTCAAGTGTGTTCTACAGTGGATGTTCTTTCTACTTACAGCCAAATCTGCTTCTTTATATTAAAAAAAAAAATCTACAGGTCTGTTCCCAAAGATCTCCTAATAGGCACTGTTGACTGGTGATTAAAATATTATTTTTAATCCCCGCATTACCTCACAGCTAAAAATGTCAAGATACCACACCCTACGTGTCTTTCTTCCCCCCCTCCCCGGTGGGGGGTGTGGGGGGTGGGGAATACGAGGTGTGGGGATTTGAAACTCCATGAAAACGTGAAAGGGTAGCTCTCCGGGAGGACCGGGAAAGGCGCGCAGGTCCAGGGCGATCAGGGGACGCGCGGCGAAGGACGAGCGCAGGCCTCGGCCTCTGCGGGCTCCCACCCCGCCAGCCGCAGGGAAATGGCCCGGACGCGCCACCCGGGGCGACTCACCGGCCGCAGCGCTGACCAGCAGGACGGTCCACAGCAGCGAGGGCACCCGCCGGGGCCGCCGCGGCGACGAAGTCATCCCTAGGTCAGCCGAGGAGAGCAGAGAAAAAGAAAGACGGAAAGTGAATACGGGCGGAGAAACGCGGCCGGGAGGCTAGTCCTCGCTCTCGTCGGACTTCTCCGGCCCGTATTACAATGCAGTTTGAAAGGACAAATGGCAGATGAGAGGACCGAGCGGTAGAGTTTTCATTCCGCTGCACAAATTCCCTTCATTTCTCTCCCTCGCGGCTGGGGGTGTTCATTCGCCCACGACTGGGTGCCTTGGCGCCCCAAACTGAAGGCATGTCCGTGGGGAGAAACACGGAGACGAGGAAAAAAAAAAAAAAAGCCCCGCAGTTATTTCCCCCGTAGTTTCACGATATCGAAGAAATATCCAGGTCTGGGAGAAAACATATCCAGGGTGCCGAAGGGTGGGCAGCGGGCATTCGAGAGGCGCCGAGGATCAGAACAAGTTCCCGACCGCCGGGAAGGGCGAAGCCGGACGGCCGGCGGCGGCGCCCGGCGACCCGAGGCGCATCGCCTGTGCTCCGGGAGGGCAAGAATCCTTTTAAGTTTCGCTTCGGTGCTTCCCTTACTCCGATCTTGAGCACAGCAAATCCTCCTCCTCGACTGGATCGAAAAAGGTGCCTA
>SJYV01042000.1:213598-272243 GCA_006410875.1 Neotragus pygmaeus
TTTGATTCAGTAGTTTTATGGTGTGTGTGTGCGCGCGCGCGCGCGCGTGATTTCCCAGGGGGCTCAGTGCTAAAGAATCTGCCTGCCAATGCAGGAGAGAAGGGTTTGATCCTTGGGTCGGGAAGATCCTCTGGAGGAGGAAAATGGCAACCCAACCCAGTACTCTTGCCTGGAAAATTCCATGGACAGAGGAGCCTGGTGGCCTAGAGTCCATGGAGCCACAAAGAATCAGACACAGCTGAGCACACACGCCATATATATATTGCCCAAAGACCCAAAATTGTTTTACCATTTGATTTTTAAGAAATAAATAAGATTGAGCACTCAGAGTAATAGGAATTAAGTAGGTCAGAGGTGTAGACAGTGTTAGTATACTGTTTTACTTTCTCAAATTAGGATTAAGTACTTGATTACTCTTTATTTGCATAAAAATTCTCGTAAGAAACAGTGTACCCTTATATATATTATAAATGTATAATAAGTTATATAGGAAAGAAGAAAGAGTCCTAGGAAATTTACATGAAAAAATTATGCCACCAACTTGATATGAATAATTAGTAGATAACTAGATGTATAATTCTCTTCCCTTTTCTGTTGTTCCTTGTAATATCTCAACTGGGACATGGCTGTTCACTCATTATGAGAAATAACATCAGAGAAGAACTAGAACTTGGCAGTCAATCTGTTCAAAAAGACAAGACAGACAATACAAGTCAAACTCAGGCAAGAATAAAGATACTGGCAGGGCAGGAAAGTTTGTTATCTGTACTAGTTAGGATAAACTGGGATATAACAAACAGCAGCTTATTACAACAAAATTTAGTTCTCACACATGTTACATGTTTGATACAAGTGGTTAGGAAGCCTATCACAAATATGGTTCACTGGAAACCAAATCACTGAAACAGATTTGCACATAGGAGGTTTTGGGGTAATGCTCTCAAGAACAATCTCTGAAGACTGTGGGTTACAAGATCAGGCAGAGGGAGAAGTTGTCAGCATAGTTACCACTGAGGCTTCAGGCAGTTCTGCAGAGAGCTCTAGCACTAGCATGGCCCTTCAACATTGTCCTAAATAGAGGCAAGGGGCTAGGTCTTTATATCCTCACATCAACTCATCACTGGATACGGGTTGCACCCAGGGAAGGGAGGTGCTCCTTGGGTGAGAGGGCTGTCTTTATCCAAAAGCAACACCTCCAGAGAGGGACACAGCTGAGGACTGTCAGCTACCAATATTTCCAACAGTTGGGAGAGATGGTGTATTGAATGGTGAATCTTGGAGTTCAGTACAACATCCACTACATGGACTATGCTCATTGTAATCACTTAAGTCCCCAGACTGATGGAGGCTTCACTGAGATACGTGCTTTCAGGATTGCCGCAATAGGGATCATAAAATTTAACTGCTAGTTTACAGTGTCTTGTATTAGCCATTAAAAGGCTTCCTCCCAGAAGCAATATGCTTCACTTCTACTCAAATGTTATTGGCCAAAGAAGTCACATGGCTAAACCTAACTTTAAGAGAAAAGGGAAATGTAATGCTATCCAACATGACTAGAAAGAAGAGAACATGAAAATCTGTGAACAACTCTAATAACTACCATGGTGTCCAAGGGGAAGTTAATCCTCGGACCTCTAATCAAAAGCCCAACAAGTAGTATAGGAGGGTTTTCTAACATATGAGAAAAACTCTGGGGTAAGAAACTGTAAAATGAAGGGAACAACATGGACATTCAGGTGGACAGACCAAGATTTGTCTCTTCCTGGATTATATGTTTCCTCTGAGGTGGAAGACTTGCAAAAGCAAAGTAAGGCCCTGGGTCTAGGAGGGGTCTGGGGAGACTAAGCAGATGATTAGAACTAGGATCAGAATAAGGACAGAAACCCTATTATGCTCTGTGAAGACTAGTAGGAGTTACCTGGGCACAGAGATACTGAATACTTTTAAGAACATCATCATAAAGCAGTGGTGTCAAAGA
Source organism: Neotragus pygmaeus (assembly GCA_006410875.1). Lineage (NCBI taxonomy): Eukaryota > Metazoa > Chordata > Mammalia > Artiodactyla > Bovidae > Neotragus > Neotragus pygmaeus. The sequence continues at coordinate 215,577 of SJYV01042000.1, forward strand.
AAAACAGAAGAAAAACTCTTAGCTCTAGGATAAAAAAAATACAGATGCCCAGAAGATAGCATTGAAACAACATTTAGGGTCCAGTAACTGAAGGCAACTTAAAGCTGCTTAGACACTTTAAGATTTAATCTTTAGGATATAACTGAGCAATGGCGCTGTCTCCAATTGTAAGACTAAGTTTTATTTCTGGGGAGAGGGGAAAACCCAGATGTGAAACATGAGGAAAATCAAATTGGAAATTGACCTCCACTCACCCCAACATGCTCTGAATCTAAAAGCAAACTTAAGTCTCTCTCTTTCTGAAACAAGCAAAGCTTTAAAAATAAAACAAACAAATTCAAGGTTCGGAACATAGATCTATTGCCCCATCTCTTTCCTACTCTTTTTATGTAACTTTTGAAATATTAGTCAGCCTAGCTTCTGGGGGTAACCCTTCCCTGTAAGTACAAAATAAAATCATCTGAGCCTCCCATCCTGAGTGACTCACAATGGGAGAACCCAGCCTCTCCCTAAGCATGAGAAAGATCCCAAACTTGGAATGGAGGGTTTATGTTTTCCATATTATCTGATTTGGTCTGAACTTCTCTACTAACACATTGTAAGAGCTTTTTCTTGCAGATGTCAGACACTGAGCTCTGCTTTCCTCCAAGGAGTAGCAACAGGACCCTTTCTTTATTTCCTAAGCTACTCTAAAATATGGTTAAAATTTTTACTAAGACTTAAAATTCTTTTGAAGTTTAACATAATAAAAGAAATCTTAGACTATCAGATATCCTGGCTCCCTGTAGTCTTTGAAACACACCAATACCTGCCCAGTGTACCCACTTCTCCCTTTGAAAGTAGTATTCCTTAGCCTATAGTCACTAGCCATTTTTCTAGGATCCAGTCTTGTCCTCTTGCTATATCTAGCTAAAGTTCATCCATTCATCCACCCATCTGTCCTTTCATTCCTTCATTTATATAATCAATAAATAAGCATTTCATTGAACTATATTCCAGTTACTATTCTAGAAATAATAATACAGAAATGAACAAGGGAGCTAGGTTCCTTATGCTCATCCTCTCATCACACTTGTGGATTTTTACTATTGTTGTTTAACAAATTTCCATAAACTTAGCAGCCCCAAACCACACATCCTTATTATCTCACAGTTTCTGTGGATGAAGAGTCCAAGCACAGTTTCGCTGGGTTCTCTGCTCAGAATCTCTCAAAGTTGCAATCACGGTGTCAGCCAGGCTGTGTTCTCATCTGAAGGACTGACTGGGGAAGAATTTCCTTTTAAGCTCATTAACATGTTGACTGTCTGCCAGGGACTGCTGTCAGCTCCTAGAGGCCCCTACAATTGCTTGCCATGTGGCCTTCTCCATAACTGTTTTCACAGTATAGTAACTTATTTATGCAAAGTCAACAGGGAGAGTGTCTCTTGCTAGAGTCTGCTAAGACTGAGTCTTGTATAAATAACATAATCATGAGAGTGGCATCGTATCTCCTTTGCCATGTTCTATTGATTAGAAGCACATCATAGTTTCCACCCACACTCCAAGGGAAGCGATTTTAAAAGGATGTGGATAATTAGGGGTCACCTTAGGTTATGTTCATCACATTGCCTTTTACCAAGGAGAAAAATATGAGAGGGACAGTCATATTCTACCTTAAAATGACTTATCAGAGAAGTCTTATCTGAGAAAGTGTCATTTGACCTGGGATTTGAATGATGAAAAGGATTCCACCAGAATGATCTCTGCTAGAGATCTAGTAGAAGAGCCTTTTTGGCTTAGGAAACAAGCAAAAGCCCTGAACTAGTTAGGACAGTCTTGGTATATCTGGCTAATGAAAAGGGGACCCATTTATTGGAGCATAGGAGATACAGTTAAGAGAGGTAGGCATGCCTTACAAGGTTAATAGGCCATAATAAGGATGTAGATAATGTGCTTATTTGTTCTCAGTTCCAGTCCCTCCCCTTTTCTCCTTTGTCAGAGACTGATTCCTACTAATTAAATTTTCATGACTCCATTGCCCACTGGCTTCTTATTAGGTTCAACCAATGGGAGGTACAAGATTCAGTCCAAGCTCCTCTCATTTACTCCTTTGTTTGTATTGTCTACTGTGCTCCAGGGTCCGTACTATGCTAGTAAGAGCTTCTATTCTCTAGAGCTTTATGCTAGCAAAGAATTTACACTTCCTCAAACACATACACACACCTTTGTGTCTTTACATTTAACCTTGTATCTACCAAGAATGCCCTTTTCCCTCTTGTTGTCTTATTAATTTTTGTTCATCACACAACATCCAGGTCATACAGTTCTACCTTTAAGAATATTTCCCAGACCCCAAATCCCAGTCAGAATTATTCCCTCTTTGTGTTACCTCTGTGCCTTTTATTAGCTTCTAGTGTTGCACTTTTTAGGCTGCATTTTGATTATCTGCTTTCCTTTTCTCCCTTAATAGATTGTGTGCAATTTAAAAAGAGGGATGAACTCTTATTTATCACTCTAACACTTATTTATCACTTATCCCCAGCAATAAGCACAATACCTAGCACAGAATAGGTTCTCAATAAAGACTGTAGAAATGAATTGAACTGTTTATGATCACCTTTATGACAGTGTTAACAAGGAGGTAGGTGTTGAGATGTTGGATTTTCTAGACTCTATGAATCTTCCTTATAACCTAGGAATGGGGTAGTTAGGATTAACAGCTTATCTTTATGAATACCATCCTTTTCCCTCTCCTTATATCAATGTAGGGCTTCCCAGGTGGCCCTAGTGGTAAAGAACCTACCTGCCAATGCAGGAGACATAAGAGACACCGATTCAGTCCCTGGGTTGGGAAGATCCCCTGGAGAAACAAATAGCAACCCACTCCAGTATTCTTGCCTAGAGAATCCATGGACAACCTGGTGAGCTACAGTCTATGGGGTCACAAAGAGATGAACATGATTGAACAGCTAATAATTCTTCTCATATCAATACATTTTAAGGATACTTTTAGGTTTCCTTCTACACTAAAATAGCCTTTTTCAGGTTAGAATCACTAATGATTTTAGACATTATTAATTAGAAACTATTAGTTCTCAAGACCTAAGAGTCTAAGAAAGCAAGTAGGAGGTAATATGACAACGTTTACTAATTTGGATTAAATCAGGTGAAAGGGCACCTGAGACAATGAGGCAATGAGGGCTGACCTGTGGGACTTGTAAAATAGTAAAGAAACACAGTGTGTCAAAGTGATAATGAGTTAAATGTAATAATCAGTCTATAAAAGTTCATGAAAAGAAAAGAAGAAAAAGGTTTCCTGGAATGTTTTCAATACTTTTGAGTCAACTTGAAGTGTGTTAAGCAGAGGAGTGGCATGATCAAATATGCATTTTGCACAAATCATCAAACCACTGGAATCCCTCAGAAGAAATGGAATAGCCATCATGGTCAACAAAAGAGTCCGAAATTCAGTACTTGGGTACAATCTCAAAAACAACAGAATGATCTCTGTTCCTTTCCAAAGCAAACCATTCAATATCACAGTAATCCAAGTCTATGCCCCAACCAGTAACACTGAAGAAGATGAGATTGAGGTTCTATGAAGACCTACAAGACTTTTTAGAACTAACGCCCAAAAAATATGTCCTTTTCATTATAGGCGACTGGAATGCAAAAGTAGGAAGTCAAGAAACATCTGGAGTAACAGGCAAATTTAGCCTTGGAATGCAGAATGAAGCAAGGCAAAGACTAACAGAGTTTTGCCAAGAAAATGCACTGGTCATAGCAAACACCCTCTTCCAACAACACAANCCAACCTAGATAGTATATTCAAAAGCAGAGACATTACTTTGCCGACTAAGGTCCATCTAGTCAAGGCTATGGTTTTTCCTGTGGTCATGTATGGATATGAGAGTTGGACTGTGAAGAAGGCTAAGCGCCGAAGAATTGATGCTTTTGAACTGTGGTGTCGGAGAAGACTCTTGAGAGTCCCTTGGACTGCAAGGAGATCCAACCAGTCCATTCTAAAGGAGATTAGCCCTGGGATTTCTTTGAAAGGAATGATGCTGAAGCTGAAACTCCACTACTTTGGCCACCTCATGAGAAGAGTTGACTCACTGGAAAAAACTCTGATGCTGGGAGGGAATGGGAGCAGGAGGAGAAGGGGACGACTGAGGATGAGATGGCTGGATGGCATCACTGACTCGATGGACGCGAGTTTGAGTGAACTCCGGGAGATGGTGATGAACAGGGAGGCCTGGCGTGCTGCAATTCATGGGGTCGCAAAGAGTCGGACACGGCTGAGCGACTGAACTGAACTGAACTGAACTCACTCTCTGGGACCAACCCTGTACTCTTACTGTGCTAAAGGCGTGTGCCTCCTTAGGTATTGTGCACCAGGCCTAGGTCTTGCCTCAATTAGTTCCAGTCCCTTCGGCAAACGGCCTTTTATTTTCTTGTAGGTATTTTATCTTGAGTATCTTTCCATATAGAACTCTTTCCAGTGACTGAATAACCTTCCGTTTATGAATAGATCAAAACATATTTATCCTATCACCTTTTAAAAACATCCCTTGGCTGTGCATCTTAGTTCCATGGCCAGAGATCAAACCCAATCCCCTTACACTGACAGTTTGAAGTCTTAACCACTGTACTACGAGGAAAGTACCTACCCAATCGCCTTTTGAAGGACATTTGTTTCTAATTTTGTTGTTCACTGTTGTTCAGTCGCTCAGTCGTGTTTGACTCTTTGCGACCCCATGGACTGCAGCACGCCAGGCTTCCTTGTCCTTCACTATCACCCAGAGTTTGTTCAAACTTATGTCCATTGAATCAGTGATGCCATCCAATCATCTCTTTCTCTGTCATCCCCGTCTCCTCCTGCCTTCAATCTTTCCTAGCATCAGGATCTTTTCTAGTGAGTCGGCTCTTGTGCATCAGGTGGCCAAAGTATAAGAGCTTCAGTTTCAGTCCTTCTAATGAATATTCAGGATTGATTTCCTTTAGGATTGATTGGTTTGATCTCCTTGCAGTTCAAGGGACTCTCAAGAGTCTTTTCCAACACCACAATTTGAAAGCATCAATTCTTTCACACTTAGCCTTCCTTATGGTTCAACTTTCACATCTATACATGACTACTGGAAAAACCATAGCTTTGACTATACAGACCTTTGTTGGCAAAATGATATCTCTACTTTTTAATACTCTGTCTAGGTTTGTCAAAACTTTTCTTCCAAGGAGCAAGCATCTTTTAATTTCATGGCTGCAGTCACCATCCCCAGTGATTTTGGAGCCCAAGAAAATAAAGTCTGTCATTGTTTCCATTCTTCCCCCCATCTATTTGCCATGAAGTGATGGGACTGATGCCATGATCTNAGGAGCAAGCATCTTTTAATTTCATGGCTGCAGTCACCATCCCCAGTGATTTTGGAGCCCAAGAAAATAAAGTCTGTCATTGTTTCCATTCTTCCCCCCATCTATTTGCCATGAAGTGATGGGACTGATGCCATGATCTTCATGATTTGAATGTTGAGTTTTAATCCAGCTTTTTCACTCTCCTCTTTCACCTTCATCAAGACTCCCTTTAATTCCTCTTCACTTTCTGCCATGAGGGTGGAGCCATCTGCATATATGAAGTTATTGATATTTCTCCTGGCAATTTATACACATCATATATGCCTGTTTCCTAACACTCAGACCAACTCTGGACATTGTTCATTTTTAAGAGCTCTGGCAGTTGGATAGATAAAAATAATAGCTTGGTTTTTAAAATTAATTATTTTATTTTTGGCTGTGTTGGGTCTTCTCTGCTTGTGCGGGCTTTCTCTAGTTGGCACGAGTCGGGGTGACTCTGCACTTACACTGCATGGGCTTTTGATTGCAGTGGCTTTTTTTGTTGTGGAGGACAGGCTCTAGGCACACCTGCTTCAGTGGCTGTGGCTTGTGGGCTTGAGCACAACTATTGATAATTGTGGTAAACAGGCTTAGTTGCTCCTTAGCATGTGAAATTTTCCCAGACCAGGGGTCTAACCTGTGTCTCCTGAATTGGCAGGCAGATTCTTTACCATCGAGCCACCAGGGAAGCCCAACAGCCTGTTTTGATTTTAACTTGTATTTGTTTAAATGATGTGGGATAATTTTTACTCTTAATTTACAATTTGTATGACTTCCTTTGAGAATTGCCTTATCTTGCCCTTTGGCAATTTTCCCAAATTGTTTTTCCCTGAAATTTTATGACATTTTTGTATATTAGGGATCTTAAACTTTTTCTAAATTTATTTTGACAATACTTTTCTCCAGATCCTCCCATGTCATTTTGTCTTTTTATTTTGTTCAGTTTTTTGGTTTTATTGTTCATCTGTTTTGTTTTGTCTTCATTTTTTGGAGTTCTATTATTTTGATGGAGTCTAACACATCAGTCTTCTTTTATGGCTTCTGGGTTGCATTACATGTTTAGAAAGCTGTTTCTCATTCAAAACAATGTTTATAATAGCTTGAGATTTATTCATATACCATAAAATTCACCCTGTTAAAACACACAGTTTAGTGGTTTTTTGTATAACCCTGAGTTGTCCAACTGTCCTCACTATCTAATTTTAGAACATTTCATTACTGCAAAGAGAAATCCATACCCCTTAGCAGTCGTTCCCTACTGCCCCCTCCTTCCATCCCCTAACAACCCCTGCTTCTATATATTGCCTATCTGGACATTTCAAATGAATAGAATCATGCAATATGTGGCCTTCTGTGCTTGGCTTCCTTCACTTAGCATAATGTTTTCAAGTTACATTGACATTGTGGCCTGTATCTGTTATTAATTCCTTTACACAGCTGAATAATATTGTTTACAGATATAACAATTGATGGATATTTGAGTTGTTTCCACTTTTGGCCTATTGTGATTAATGCTGCAGGAATTCCCTGGCAGTCTAGTGATTAGGTCCCTGAGATCTCACTGCCAAGGGCCTGGGTTTGATCCCTGGTCAGGGAACTAAGACTTGCAGCCAAAAGAAAAAAAACTTCTATAAACATCAGTATACACATTTTTGTTTGAACACCTATTTTCAATTATTTTGGGTAGATACTTAGAAGTAGAATTGCTGGGTTATCTGGTAACTCTATGTTTGACATTTTTGAGGAACTTTCTGTGTTCCAAGCAGAAGTAGTATTTAACAATCCCACCAGTAATGTATTAATATTACGTTGACAATTTTTCCACATTCTTGTCATTTTTTTCGGGGGGGGGGTCATGCTCCCTGGTTTGTAGGATCTTAGTTCCCCAATCAGGGATTGAACGTGGGCCATGTCAATAGAACTCTAAAGTCCAACCACTGGACCACTAGGGTACATCTGTCATACATCTTATTGTCTGCCACTTAAATTTTAGCCATTCTAGTAGGTGTGAAGTGGTCTCTCATCGTGGTTATGATTTACATTTCCTGGCTGACTCATTTGAAAAGACCCTGATGCTGGGAAAGATTGAGGGCAGGAGGAGAAGGGGACAACAGAGGATGAGATGGCTGGATGGCATCACTGACTCGATGGACATGGGTTTGAGTGAACTCTGCGAATTGGTGATGGACAGGGAGGCCCGACGTGCTGCGGTTAATGGGGTCGCAAAGAGTCGGACACGACTGAGCGACTGAACTGAACTGAACGGTAATAATGTTGAGCATTTTTTCATGTGCTTATTGGTGATTTGTCTAGTTTCTTTGGACAAAGTTCAGTTGAAATCCTTTTCTCATTTGTTAACTGGATTTGTTGTTGTTGTTGGGTTGAGTTCTTTATATATCCTGGATGTGTGTGCATGAGTGAACGCTCAGTCACTCAGTTATATCTGACTCTTCCTTACCCCATGAACTGCAGCCTTCCAGGCTCCTCTGTCCATGGAATTTTCCAGGTGAAAATACTTGAGTGGGTTGCCATTTCCACTCCAGGGGATCTTCCTGTTCCAGGAATATATAAGCTTATATATCCTGGATACTAGAGCCTAATTATATAGGTAATTTCAGGTACTTTTTCCCATTATGTGGGTTGTCTTTTTCTTGGTAGTGTTCTTTATACTTAAAAAGTAGTGTTTATACTTTAAAAAGTATAATATTTTTGAATTTTGATAATTTTTATATCAAAATTTAAATCCAATTTTGGTAAAATCCAATTATTTATGTTTTATTTTACTTGCTTGTGCTTTTGGTATCATATCCATGAAACTATTACCTTATCCAAGATCATATTTATTCCTCTGTTTTCTCCTAAGAGTTGTATAGTTTTAGCTCTTAGTTTTAGGTTTGGGGCCCATTTTAAATTAATTTTTGTGTATTAAGTGAGGTAGAGGTCCAACTTTTTTCTTTCTGTATAGGTAACTAATGGTCCTAAGCTTCCCAAGTGGCTCAGTGGTAAAGAATCTGCCTGCCAATCCAGAATATGCAAGAGACACAGGTTCAATCCCTGGGTTGCGAGGATTCTCTGGAGAAGGAAATGGCCACACACTCCAGTATTCTTGCCTGGAAAATTCCATGGACAGGGGTCCCAAAGAGTTGGACATGCCTGAGTGACTGGGAACACACGCACGCACCCATTGGTCCCAGCACCACTGCTTGAAAAGACAATTTTTTTTCCCATTTGGCATGAAGAATCTTAGTTCCCTGACCCGGTATGGAACCTGTGCCCTCAGCAGCAGAAACTTGGAGTCTTAACCAGTGGATGCCAGGGAAGCTCCCAGAAAAGAGGATTCTTTATTTTTTGAGCTGTTTCAGCATTATTATAAAAAATTAGTTGATCCTGGGGACCCTGGGCTTCCAATTCAGGGGGCCTGGATGCAATCCCTGGTCAGGGAACTAGATCCCATATGCCACAACTAAGACCTAGTGCAGCCAAACAAACAAACAAATATTAAAAAAAATAAATAAATAAGTTGATCCTGGAAATTCTCTGGCAGTCTAGTGGTTAAGGTTGTGCACTTTCACTGTAGGAGGCGTGGGTTTGATCCCTGGTCAGGGAACTGTGATCTCACAAGCCTGGAGTTGAGCAAACAAATAAATAAATAAATATATTGTTTTTAAAAGATTTGTTGATCCTTCATGTATGGGTTTATTTCTGAATTCTCAATTTTATTCCGTTGATCTTAATATTCCTGCTTATGCCAGTAACATATAGTCTTTTTCTTAATGTGGTCACAAGTAAGATTGATGCAGCCAAAGAAATAAATAAGAATAAATATTTACATAAATTAATAAATTTGGGTTACTTTATGACTCCACAGAGTCTTGATTTACTGTCACTTTGTAGTAAGTTTTGGGATCAAGAAGTGTGAATCTTACCCCTTGTTCTTCAAGATTGTCTTTGGCTTTAATGGGCTCCTTCCATTTCCATAGGAAATTTTGAATCAACTTGTCAATTTCTGCATAAAAGCAGCAGCTTGAATTGTTCTCTTTCAAGTTTTGTTAATGTATTTACTCGTGATTTCTGTTAGGACTTTTGCTATGCCAATATTATCCCCAAATCCCTCAAAATCCATCTTACTGACTTCAGTCTTGCCATCTAGAAACAGGCTGTGAAAAGATACAGAACTGGGGGACTTCCCCGTTGGTCCAGTGGCTAAGACTATGTGCTCCAAATGCAGGAAGACTGGATTCAGTTCTTGGTCAGGGAACCACACACAACTAAAAATGCCACATACCGCAAAGATCAAAGATCCTGTGTGCGACAACTAAGACACAACACAGCCAAACAAATAAAAAGACAAAAAAATTTCCTAGCTCTCTAAATACTTACCTTCTCTGTCCAGTTAAGCATAAGAGACGCCAAACACCAAAACATTTGGTTACTACCTATAGGGTATCATTAATTTCAAATACAAATATAGCTTAGTGCCGTGCCCACATCCAGAAACCAGGTTATGAATCTTGTATTGCCGTACTTGGTTTTCTATTGCTACCTTGAAAAGTTTCCTCCTTTTTTATGTCCATATGCCAAATGACTGAAACTTAAATTCATGTCTATCAGTACCTTGCTCATTTCTGCTCATTTATTGCTGGTAGCATGGTAAAGTCAAAGCAAGACATTCTAGTTAATAAGAAAATTCTATATCTTATTTTATGAAACACTTCTTTGTTATTGTTGTTCAGTTGCTAACTCACGTCTGACTCTTTGCAACCCCATGGACTGCAGCATGTCAGTCTTTCCTGTCTTTCACTATCTCCAGGAGTTTGCTAATTTCATGTCCATTGAATCGGTGATGCCATCCAACCATCTCATCTTCGGTCTACCCCCTCCCCCCCTGCCTTCAATCTTTCCTAGCAACAGGATCTTTTCCAATAAAGCAGATCTTTGCATCGGGTGGCCTATGTACTAAAAGTTCAGTTCAGCATCAGTCCTTCCGATGGATATTCAGGGTTGATTTCCTTTTAGGATCGACTGGTTTGATCTCCTTGCAGTCCAAGGGACTCTCGAGAGTCTTCAGTACCAAAATTCTCAGTGTAATACAAAAATGAATTTATGATAGATTTGACTTTAACTGCCCTGGCCAATATTATAATTCTGAGAGCTATTCCCTATTTTATCATCTAATTCTAAATGTAGATCATGTGTGTGGCATTCATTTTAGGATACTTGGGTTAAACACCATGTGACACATTTATGTAAGTAGTACCTTTGGGTCCTAGTCAAAATAGCATTTGGCTATTCCTTTGATGGGGTTAACTGACAGTATCTTCTTGTAGCAAGCATTTTTCTTTCTTTGCAAACTGGTCTACTGTTTATGTTTACTGGCTTCGTTAGTACAAGTCTTCCCAATTACCATTAATGATGTATCTTTCTAACCAATAATTTAAAAATAAAAGTTAATCAAGAATTCTCTGGCAGTTCAGTGGTTAGGACTTCAAGCTTTCAATTCCTGATTGTGGAACTAGGATCTCAAAAAAGCCTGGAAAGCAAAATAAAAGGGAAATAAGTTAATCTAATCTTATATTTCATTGTGCTTTGTCTTCCAAATCAAAAACCTTTTCACCAGGACTTCCCCTGTGTTCCAGTGGTTAAGAATCCACCTGTCAAAGTAGGGGACATGAGTTTGATCCCTGATCCGGGAAGAATCCACATGGCATACGGCAACTAAGCCCGTGAGCCACAACTGCTGAGCCTCCTTACTGTGGATGCTATGCTCTGCAACAAAAGAAGGCACCCGAATGAGAAGCTGGAGCACCCCAACGAGAGAGCAGTCCCTTCTCACCATAGCTAGAAAAAAAGCCCATGTGTAGCAACAAACACCCAGTGCAGCCAGAAATAAATAAATAAATAAATAAAAATGTCTGAGCAGCCAGAAAATTAACAGGAATGAACATCTCCAGACTTTAGAAACTCATTCAACAGTAACTTGACAGAATCAGGCATAGGCTATAATGAGACTAAGCGAATAAGGGAGAGACTTATCAACAAAGTAATACAAGGATCCAGTGCTGAGAGTTAGTTACTTACCATTTTCATGTTCTGTCCTTTAAATCCATTTCTCCAATTTCACGGAAAGACAGACTTCACCAATGAATGGGAGAAGTTCCAAAAAGTTGGGTGCTATTTTATAAGCACCAACATTTGGTTTCTTTATGCACCCAAGAACTTCAAAGCAATTTTTTTTAGCCCTCTATTAATGGTATAGTTCATGAGGTTCTCAGGGCAAGTATACTGGGTGGTCTGCCATTCCCTCCTCCAGTGGATTGCGTTTTGTCACAACTCTCCAGTATGACTCGTCTTGGGTAGTCCTACACGGCATGGCTCATAGCTTCATTGAATTAAGCAAGTCCCTTTTGCCATGACAAGGCAGTGATGGTACAGCTCAGAATAACAGTCTCCAAACTGTGGTGGTCACTATTATATCTGGTTTCTTGGTCAGCCTAGATGTAGCAGCATGATGTGGAACTTTCTCAACTGAGGTTAAAAGTTGTTTCAACTGTACTGTTTATAAAATGAACCATCCGTCATTACCTACATCAATATTGTCTTATATGATATAAAACATCATAGATGCTATACAAATTACTAACACTAGACATCAAAAATGTAAAGATAATGTGAAAAAGAAATTTGTATTTATATACAAGTATGAAGATTCATTCACTGATAATGAAGAAGTAGCAGTATGATTACCTTCCCATGGCCTAGTATAACCAATATGATTGCTTAATGGCAGCCAGCCTATACAATAATGAATGAGTTGTTATAACATTTTTATGGCATACAGTATTACAGTCATATTCATAATACAGTATTGGAAATGTTGTTACTTAAAAAAACAAACCATAAACACTTACTGTGAAGACAGGCTGAAATACAGTTTCTCCAGTGACCAGAGAGAAGCATACTGTACAGCAATTAAATTTTTTGAAAGCAAAATTATAAATCAGTAGTATCTGCATATATTTTATGCATCCATAACATAGTCAACTTTTTCTCAATTTTTTCAACATTTTTAGAGTATGGAGATAATTTTTTTCAAATTGTGACAAATGTCCAAAAATTTTTCCAATATACTTATTGATAAAAATCTGTACATAAGTGGATCCAGCAATTTAAACCTGTGTTCAAGGATTAACTGTATTAAAAACACACAAAAATAAAGGCTAGAAGGAAACATGGCAGAAATAGAGAGACATAGAAAACACACTTGTGGACGCAGCAGGGGAAGGGGGGACAAACTGAGAGAGTAGCACTGAAAGATTTACGTTGCCGCATGTAAAACAGATAGCTAGCGGGAAGTTGCTGTGTAACACCGGAAGCTTGAGCTGGTGCCAAGCTCAAGGGGTGTGAGGGGCTTCCCAGGTGGTACAGTGGTAAAGAACACATCTGCTACTGCACGAAACAGAAGAGGCACTGGTTCAATCCCTGGGTTGGGAAGATCCCCTGGAGTAGCAACCCACTCCAGTATTCTTGCCTGAAAAATTCCATGGGCAGAGAAGCCTCCTGCGCTACAGTTCATGAAGTCAAAAAGAGCTGGACACAGCTGAGCACGCACATAGGGAGAGGGGGGTGGAATGAGGGGTTGGAGGGTGGTTCAAGAGGGAGAGAACATATATTTATTTACTTATGTCTAACTCACAATGTTGTAAAGCAATTGTCTTCCAATTAAAATAAGTTTTTTTTTAATGTAAAAAAACAAATTTTTTAATTTAAAAAATTAACAAAATTATCTTGAGATAGTAGGTTCATTGATTATTTTTAATGTTCTTTAAATTTTCTGTACTTTCCAAATTTTCTGTAATCTCCAATCTCAATTTCATGATCAGAATTTTTTTTTTGAGTATAGATAAAAGAAACTTGACAAATATTGAGATAATTATTTTAAAAGCTACTGCAAAGAAAATGAATCAGATATAATCACATTCCTCCCCTTTAACAAGTAGCAGAATATAGTGAAGTAATACCCACAAAATTTGAGGGAAAATGATTGTGATCCAACAGTTTATTTCCAGCTATGTGGTTCTTCACAAGCTGTACAACAGAAAGTATTTTCACACGTTCTTCATTCTTTCAAGGGCCCAGAAATATACTCTCCATGGATATTTTGTGGCTTCCCAGGTGGTGCTAGTGGTAAAGAATTCTGCCTACCAATGCAGGAGATTCAAGAAATTTGGGTTCCATCCCTGGGTTGGGTCAATCCCCTGGATGAAAGCGTGGCAACCCACTCCAATATTCTTGCCTGGAGAATCCCATGGACAGGGGAGCCTGGTGGGTTACAGCCCATGGGGTCTCACAGAGTTGGACATGACTGAAGTGACGGAGCATGGCACACATTTTGTAGAATATTATTCAGAGAAGTACTACTCTAACTGACTTCCAAATGATTTAAGTTAAAGAACTCTCTTGAATAGGAAATGCTGTGATAAAAGGAAGTAAACTTCTCAAATAATACAGTTTCACTCAAATGAATTGTATTTTTAAAAGATTTTAACTAAATTTCCCTACTAATTTACCTAAAAGTTTCCTAAGAAGAAAGTAGGACTCTTCTCTCCTGTTAAGCATTTTTAAATGAAGTTCCATCATGGCAAATAACACCTACTCACTTGAGAAATTTTCATCACAAAGCAGAGGTGGGAAGAAAATCAGCCCTCAGGTGTTTGGACTGCACAGTATAACTGTGTGATCTGACTTTAGTGTCTCCAGCCAAGTAATAAACAAAGAGTAAACCTGAATGTCTGTGCAGGACCTAACTTGATGTGGAATCAAGGGAATTCAAAAACAATCATCCAACATTACATGGTTTGGGTCTTTGTTTTTCAGAACACTGTAATTTTTCACAATCTTTGCTTTAAACTCTCTATTATTGTAATATCCCTTCCTGTGGATTCTTCTGAAAGTCTCTCATCATGTCACCCTGAGGGTCAGATTTGTTCCAGAAGTGAAATAAAAAGATGCTAGTCCTAGTCAAGATGCCTGGAGTCTAGTTGAGCTTAGATAGTTATGAGAGTGATCCTTGAGCTAGTGATCAAAACACTCTTTCAGAACCTCAGTGTCCTTTTTCCTCACTATCTCACTCAGGTCTAAATAAATTAATGGATGCACAGATGCTTTGCACATTCTCAGATGCTCTTATAAAGGTAAAGTACTATTGTTCATCTTTTTTTTTTTTTAAACATTCTCCTTTTATTCATTTATTTTTTCTTTTGGTAGAGCCGAGTAGCATGTGGGACCTTAGTTCTCGAACCAGGGATAGAACCCTTGACTCCTGCAGTGGAAGTGCAGAGTCTTAACCACTGGACCACCAGGGAAGTCCTAGTTATTCTTTTAATTTGAAATCACTATTATTGTCAGTCTTTTTTTTACACTTATTTTTAAATGGAGTATAATTGGTTTACAATGTTCTATTCGTTTCTGCTGTACAACAACAATGTTAATCAGCTATATGCATACATATATCCCCTCCCCCATGAGCCTCTCTCCCGCTCTCCCTTCCCGCCCAGTCTTGATAATCTAGCATGCATTATTTGCCCTTCAGATTAGTGTCAACATCAGTTCCACTGTCTTCATGCATAGAACAAGTACCAGACATTTTCTGAGTATTAAGCCAATTCTTATGGGAGATAAGCAAAGCTATCTTTGGCACTTTCACATTTGGGGTAAGTTTTTCCACCTTGTTCTATCCTGCGTTTAGTCGCTCTTTGCAACTCTTTGCAACCCCATTGACTATAGCCCACCAGGCTCCTCTGTCTGTGGGATTTTTCAGGCAGGAATACTGAAGTGGGTTGTCGTTTCCTTTTCCAGGGGATTTTCCTAACGCAAGGATCAAAACCACGGTTCCTGTGTCTCTTGCATTGCAGGCAGATTCTTTACCAGCTGAGCCATGGGGGACACCCCTTCCACCCATGTCTTTGTCCTTAAAGTCCTCTCCATTCAGCAGGAGAATGGATATTGAAAGATGGAGGATTGTGCTTGGGAGGTTTTAATGGACCCATACATTGTTCCTACCACGCCTGCTCACATTTAACTGACCAGAACACAGTCACATCTAGGTGTAGCGCAAGTTGGAAAATAGATTCTAGCCATGCAGTCAGGAGAAAAAGAACACAATTATGGGTGAACACCAAGTCTCTGCCACACGTCGGCAATCATGTGACACCAACATGTCAGTGGGCCTGCTGTCTTAAGTCCCTCTAGGCTCACACCTACCATGGGGCCCAACCCTGTCCACCAGATGGCCCAGAACTCTGCCCTATGCATCAGTGCTCCAGCACTAGCTCCAGGACCCCCAAGATCCTACAGTCAGAGACCTTCTGACCTGGCTCCACCCACCAATCGGCCCATGCCAGGAACAGCCTAACCTATAGTCGATGAACACTAGCATCGGGACATTTTAGATGGTGCAGCCAGCCATGTTATGACCTGGTCCTGCCCACCAGCATGCCAATACCAGCTCTGGGACCCCAGGGTCCTGAAGCAGAAGACCAGAGAGGTCTAGCCCCAGTCACTAGCAGGCCAGCACCAGCTTTACAACACCCAGGAAAGGAGCACATCAAAGGGACAAACTGAAAGAACTCCAGACAGGCAAAACTGGGACAATGTTAGCAGCGTAATAACACAGTGTTGGATTATATAACTCAGAGTAAAGTTTAGTATATATGAGTCCATACAGATACAAATGAATTAATGAATAAGTAAATGAATGGAGAAGAAGAAACAAATCTTCCTGACAGAATTCCATTTAATATGTATATAGATTGGCCCTCTTCCAGATGAGCCTAATCTCTACTCCTCCCCCATCCTGTTCCTCCTTTACCTTCTTGTGAGTAGTCTAGATTTATTGGCTTGCTTCAAAAAAAAAATAGATAAGAGGAAAAAAGTAATTTTATAGTCAAGAAATCTGGCAAATTTTGCCTCAACCTAACAATAAAGGTTAATTTCTCTAGTGATGTTACCTAAGGTCATCTACCCTTGATATAAGAAAGGCACTTCATCTCTAAAGTGTTCAGTTTCAAAAACCCATAACTCCAATCTATTTACGATAGGAAAAAAAAAAAAAAAACCCCAAACAGAGAAATCCTAACTTGAGGGACATTCTACAAAGTATTTGACCAGTACTCCTCAAAACTATCAAGGTCATCAAAATACAGGGAACATCTGAGAAACTTTCTTAGCCCAGAGGAGCCTAAAAATTTATGATGATCAAATGTTGTGTGGTACCCTGGATGAAATTTGGACTAGATAAAAGACATTAAGGGAAAACTAGTGAAATCTACAAAGTGTGGGGCTTGCTTAATATCTGTGGACCAGTATTGGTTCCCTAGCTGTGACAAGAGTCCTATAGTAACATAAAACATTAAAGACAGGGGAAACTGAATGAGTGGTCTATGGTAACTGTATTATTGATGCGACTTTTCTGTTAAGTCTGATGTTATTTCCAAATTAAAGCTTTTATTTAAAAAATTCTTACTAGGAAAGGTTATTTTTTGGAGGGAGCCTCAGGTTGCAAAATATGGTTTTGTATAAATTATTCCCCCTTGAAAGTGGTCCTATCAAGCAAGAAATAGTGGCCATGAAGGTGAAGGTTAGGCATTCTTGGAAATGATCCTTTAATTTTATAAACTGTGCTTTAGATCAGAACATATTAGCATTTGGTCTAAGAACTCCAGGCTAAGCACTTATGAGGAAAATTCACAGAAGCACCATAAGGGCCTGCCTGTCCTTGCCCAAGGCCTTATTCATCTGTCCTTGTTCTCTGGTAGAAAGTATGGATTTGACATCTAAAGGAACATTTTCCCACTGATTTCTCATGCTAGCCTGGGGCCTCTGAGAACCAGGGGGTGAGCCTTCATGTGGAGCTCTAAATCTGGGGAGGGCCAGTAGGGGGGTGATTATGCAGACTAAGCTTTCTGCATTTTCTCTTTCTCCGCTTGGCAGCACAAGTACAAAGTTCTGAAGATAAAAGGCTTCCATTAACACCAAACCAATGGAAGTCAAAGAGATTTCTTGACTACAGTTAGGTCATATCTATAATTTCTCTTTTTCTTTTCTTTCTCCATCCCCCTTACCCCACCCTTTTAAAACATGTATATGAATCAAAGTCAGGATTTTGACTCTGTTGGGCTGTTTTCCAGCTTCTACATTTTAGGAGTGCTGCAAAGATTCAGATGAAGCTTTAACAGTGAGTGGAAGCAAATGCCTTAATCCCTGGCAGCTCTTTTCCAGCTTCCAAGGAAGGGAGATAAATGGGGAAACAATAGAAACTGTCTTTTTCTATGCAAAATCATTGTTCCTTACTTCATAGACATCTGCTCTCTTCACTCATTCAAAGAGCACTTGAAGAGCCTCCCCTGCACTTCAGGGACTCACACCCACTTTTATATCCGGACCTTATCATCAGGACTGCTCTACTTCCTTCACTAATGTGCTCTTTGGCCACAATCTCCTTCCTTGTTTGTTCATTTATTTATTAAAAAACTATTTATTGAGCACATCCTCTTATACTGAATTAAGTGCAAGAGATATGGTGATGGACAAGATGAAACAGATCCTGCTCTTGGGGAATTTACAGTGTACCAAAGGACACAAGCATAGACAAGTAACATCGATAAAGAACTGAGGTTCTGAAAAGTTTGGGGTAGAGGGATGAGACTAATGTAAGAAATGTGGTTGGAGAAAGCTCTTTGAAAAGGTAATGCATGTACTGCAATCTGAATGAAGAATTAGCCTGGTGAGTTGTAGAAAGAATTTTTCAGACTGAGGGAACCAGAAATCATACGACCCTGAGGCAGAAATGAGCTTAAAGTACTCAGGGAGCTATGTGGCTGGAAGGGTGTGTTAAAAGAACAGAAGGAGATAAGGCCTGGAAGATAAGCAGGTTCCACTTCTCAGGGACTTTGTATGTCCTAATCCAACCAGTCCATTCTGAAGGAGATCAACCCTGGGATTTCTTTGGAAGGAATGATGCTAAAGCTGAAGCTCCAGTACTTTGGCCACCTCATGAGAAGAGTTGACTCATTGGAAAAGACTCTGATGCTGGGAGCGATTGGGGGCAGGAGGAGAAGGGGACAACAGAGGATGAGATGGCTGGATGGCATCACAGACTCAATGGACGTGAGTCTGAGTGAACTGCGAGAGATGGTAATGAACAGGGAGGCCTGGCATGCTGCGATTCATGGGGTTGCAAAGAGTCGAACACGACTGAGCGACTGAACTGAACTGAATGAGTCTTCATTTTCACGTCTTGGGAAGCCATCAGAGAGTTACTACCAGGGGATCATCACGATCAGTTTTCTTTAGAGGGAATATATCCTTTTCCATATGAGTGAGTGAGTGAGCGAGCGAAAGTCACTAAGTCGTGTCCAACTCTTTGCGACCCCAAGGACTATGCAGTCCATGGAATTCTCCAGGCCAGAATACTCAAGTGGGTCGCGTTTCCTTTTGATAGAGGATCTTTCCAACCCAGGAATCAAACCCAGGTCTCCTGCTTTGCAGGCGGATTCTTTACCAGCTGAGCCACAAGGGAAGCCCAAGAATACTGCAGCAAGAATACCCTATCTCTTCTCCAGCAGATCGTCCCAACCAGGAATTGAAGCTGGATCTCCTGCATTGCAGGCAGATTCTTTACAAATGAGCTATCAGGGAAGCCCCCTTTTCCATATACCTTACTCAAATTCACAATGTTTTTTTTTTTTAATATTTATACATTTATAAGTCCCTAACCAATTGTTTATATTTCATCCTTGTTTTTCTTGCATCTTATAAAATCTCTCCCATCTTGTAAACAAATATAATGACAGCAAAAACCTGCCCCTGGGATTTCTTTAGTGGTCCAGTGGCTAAGACTCTGTGTTCCCAAAGCAGGGGTCCTAGGTTCAATCCCTCGTCAGGGAACTGGATTCCACATGTTGAAACTAAAGATCCCAAATGCCAAAATGAAGACTGAAGATCAATCTGTGTGTTGCAACTAAGACCCAGCACAGTCAAATAAGAAAAACAACGACCTCTCCCTGGATCTCACTTTCCTTCCAACTGTTGACCTTATTCTCCTCCTTCTCTGGCAGCTTTTCCACATCCTTGCCATTAGGCTTTTCTCTACCTAGATTGCTTACCTTTTATTACCTCCTCTTTCATGTGGCCAATATTTATTTCTTCAGGGTTGAACTTAAAAGTTACTTCCTCAAGGAGACTTTCCCTGACCTGCTGTGTTTTTCTGGAGTCCTGTACTTTCCCATCACAGCATTCCTCTACCGTGTGATTTACCCCTTGCGCGCATGCTCAGTTTCCTCCAACTCTTTGCTACCCTATGGACTGTAGCCCACCAGGCTGTTCTGTCCATGGGATTCTTCAGGCAAGAATACTGGAGTGGGTTGCCATTTCCTTTTCCAGGGGGTCTTCCCAATCCAGGGATCAAACCTGTGTCTCCTGCATTTGTAGGCAGATTCTTTACCACTGAGCCACCTGAGAAGCTCTCCTATGCTCTGTGAAACAGAGATTTTAGTTTTCTTGTTCACTGTATACCCAGCATCTGACACAATGCCTAAAACACAGTGCTCAATAACATTGTTGCTGAATGAGTACATAACTGACTTCAGGCATTTGGTGGCTTGCAAGGGCAATGTATTATTGAAGTGAGTACTATATGTGATGACAGTATTTTTGTTTTTAATATTTATTTTTATTTATTTGGCTGCATAGAGTCTTAGCTGTGGCACGTGGGATCTAGTTCCCTGACCAGGGATTGAACCCAGCTCCCCTATATTGGGAATGCAGAGTCTTAGCCACTGGACCACCAGGGAATTCCCAACAGTGTTTTTGTAATCCTAAAGGTTTCTGTTAACTCTGCATATGGATTGTTAAATTAGGAGATGAGCATCAACTGATGAACTTGCAGAGTGGTTGACATAGGAGACTGGAAACCTGGCAGGTTTCTGGCCTTAATGTCCAGGGCAGCTAACTCCGCACTAGGAGTCTCTTGAACAGCCCAGACTGGTTCATTCTGTTGTGAAGTGAAAGTTGCTTGGTCGTGTCTGACTCTGCAACCCATGAACTATAGCCTGCCAGGCTCCTCTTCTCCTTGGATTTCTACAAGAATACTGGAGTGGGTAGCCATTCCTTTCTCCAGGGGATCTTCCCAACCCAGGATCGAACCCCAGTCTCCTGCATTGCAGGTGGATTCTTTTCCATCTGAGTCACTAGGGAATGTCTCGAAAAAAGCTTTGCATCAGTCTTTATTGGTTTCCCTGACAAAGACAACTTTCAGATGTACAGCACAATATTACCTGGCAGAGACACTGCCCAGTCTATGCCTGGTTTTTAGTTATGCAAATGAAAAGACTCTCTTTGAAACAACATGTTTTCTATTTGCTTAAGAATCAGATATGGTTTTAAAAGAATGGGTCAGAGTATGAGTATTCTGACACTGGGAAGAAAAGAGCTAAAAAGGAAAGTTGGTGAGCCAAGAATTAGTGCTGAGGTAGACACAGAGTCAGTTACGCCTTCCTAGGTTTTCGAATGGGCAGTGGGTGTGAGTAGGGCAGGTTTAGAGAAGATGAAGAACTTTTTTTGGCACATGGTGAATTTGAATTGCCCTTGAGACATCTAAGTAGCAATGATGAGTATATAAAATTTATGCATATGTATGTTCATAGAAAATATTCTGGAAAGCCACACTCCTAAGTTTTAAGTTATTATGTCTGAGTGGCAGGATTATGGGTGATTTTAATTCTTTTTATTGTATATGTGCTGTGATGAACATGTATTATCTATGTATCAAGGAGGCACAGGAGAGGATCATGAGGCATCCCTGTGTTGCTCAGGACACACATCCTAAATTCCTTGCTCTTTTTTCTGTTGTTGTTCTACCAGTTTATTGCTACCAACCTGTCTCCCCCCCACCCTCATGCACACATGCTCAGTCATGTGACCCCATGGACTGCAGCCCGCCAGGCTCCTCCATCCATGGGATTTTCCAGGCAACAATACTGTAGTGGGTTGCCATTTCCTTCTCAATTCCTTGCTCTTAATCTACTTCCCACTTTCTTTCTTGTCCATTCAAGATTTTTTAGATTCTGATGGAAAATAACTTCAAAAATAATATATGTGTATACGTATAACTGAGTTTACACAAAAAGGAATTCTACTTTTTGAAATTTAGTAATGTTTATCTTTTTGCCAGTGTTTCTAATCTATGGACATCTAATAACAACGTATGAGATACAAAATTTTAAATATATTTGTATAGGATATGATTAATATGGATATAAATATATTATACTTAAATTATTAATGACATCAGTTCAGTTCCATCGCTCAGTCATGTCCAACTTTTTGTGACCTCATGGACTGCAGCACACCAGGCCTCCCTGTCCATCACCAACTCATGGAGTTTACTTGAACTCACATCCATTGAGTCAGTGATGCCATCCAACCAGCTCATCCTCTGTTGTTCCCTTCTCCTTCTACCTTCAATCTTTCCCAGCATCAGGGTCTTTTCAGATGAGTCAGTTCTTCGCATCAGGTGGCCAAAATATTGGAGTTTCAGCTTCAACATCATCCTTCCAATGAATATTCAGGACTGATTTCTTTTAGGATGGGCTGGTTGGATCTCCTTACAGTCCAGAGAACTCTCGAGTCTTCTCCAACAGCACAGTTCAAAAGCATCAATTCTTCAGCACTCTGCTTTCTTTATAGTCCAACTCTCACATCCATACATGACTACTGGAAAAACCATAACTTTGACTAGATGGACATTTGCGGGCAAAGTAACGTCTCTGCTTTTTAATATGCTGTCTAGTTTGGTCATAGCTTTTCTTCNTCCGGGAGTTGGTGATGGACAGGGAGGCCTGGCGTCCTGCGATTCATGGGGTTGCAAAGAGTCAGACACAACTGAGTGACTGAAGTGAACTGAACACATATACACGGAATTTAGAAAGATGATAATGATAACCCTGTATGCGAGACAGCAAAAGAAACACCGATGTGTAGAACAGTCTTTTGGACTCTGTGGGAGAGGGCGAGGGTGGGATGATTTGGGAGAATGGCACTGAAACGTATATTATGATATGTGAAATGAATCGCCAGTCCAGGTTCGGTGCATGATACAGGATGCTTGGGGCTGGTGCACTGGGATGACTCAGAGGGATGGTATGAGGAGGGAGGTTCAAGATGGGGAACCTGTGTACACCCGTGCTGGATTCATGTTGATGTATGGCAAAACCAATACAATATTGTAAAATAATTAGCCTCCAATTAAAGTAAATAAATTTATATTAAAAAATAAATGAAAAAAAGAAAACCTAAGAATCCAACATGAAACAGAGAAAAGGAGAATGACTAACGGAAGCTGAGTGGGGACAGCATAGCACACCAGCTCTTTCACCCCTCCGAGGACTTTCCAAAGCAACTTGAAAACTAGTGGCTTACATCAGGGGTCAATAAACCTTACTTGGCTGCCTATTTTTGTATGGACTATGAGTTAAGAATGATTTTTCCAGTTTATCACAAGTTAAGAATGTTTTTTTCAGTTTTAAATGGCTAGAGGAAGAAAAGGATTCTTTTACATGCCATGTAAAACTTAGAAGAATTCAAATTTCAATGTCTATAAAGTTTTATTGGAGCATAGTCAATCTCAGTTGTTTTAGATATTGTCCATGGCTATTTTTGCTCTACAGGAGTACAGTTAAATGGCTGCAATAGAGAGCACATGGTCTGTGAAGTCCAAAATATTTACTGATCCTTTGCAGAAAGTTTGCCAAACTCTGATTTAGATGAAAGAAAGGTTTTATGATATTGTTTTTCAACACTGGAATATGTGATCAACAGAATTTATATGACTTTTCTTTTTGTAAAGCACTGGGGTTAGGCCAGGCTGTGGTTTAAAGAGGTCCTGTCTGTAAGGAGGGAAGTGACTGGTCTCAACCTCCCAGGATTCCTGAAAGTCTGTCCCTTCCCACCCTGCTAGGCTGTGGTTTTATCCTTGGGCTCCAGCCAGTCGCCTTCAGATGGCTGAAGGGAAAAGAAGGCAGTTACCTGGCGGCATGCCCAAATTCCCCCTTCCATCCTCCTTCCACCTCCCAGTTTGGAGCCTGAAATTCCTGGCAGTTAAAAAAAGGATTTCCTTCAGAAGAACACAATTGTGGTAATGCTCTGGCCAGCCAGACTCTACATTTCACATTTCACAGGGTGGGAAAACATCTGTGATTTGGGAAGAGGAAAGAAAATCCAATGGTAAGAATTGGTGAGAGAGATGGGAGAAAGTACTATGTAAGAGCATGAGAAAGAAAAGCACAAGGACAAGGAGAGGCTGGATAACAAAAGCTTTCTTCCAAATTATGACCGATTGTTTAAGATCAAATCAGATCATCCGCCTTAACTTACTACAACCCTTTGGTTCAGAGACTAGCATTTCATAAAGATTGGTTTTCCCCCATTATATTGAACAGGTGACCCTTCTGTGATTCTATTTCTGCTATAAAATGGGGTGAGACCCTAATATCTTCAAAATCATAGGATGATTTCTCAGCATAAAGTGTAAAGACTAGTAATCGGGGGCTTAGGGAGAACATGTACAGGCAACTTATGCATTTCAAATAATTTGTTCTTTCATACTTTATGCTCCCTACTCTGTTCTTTATTTGAAAAGGTTTGGTGATTACACTGGTGAAACCACAAAGCTAACAAAAAAAATATAGCTCTCCAGCTCTCTGCAGGGAAAAAACTAAATCAATAAACAACAAAATAAATAGCCAGAATCATGGCTTTAAATACAACATATATTGTGGTTGCTTTGGACTATGCCTTCATTTATTTTATATTAAAAAATATAAAAATAATACATGTGAAAAACAACACAAGGGCATGATTTTTATAAAATGAAGCCATACAGGAAGGAATGGAAAGCAAAAATCTTTCTCCCTATCCTCTAATCCTCAAATTTCACTCTCTCAAAAGGTGTCAGCTGTTAATAATTGTTTCTTATATAGGGGTCCACTGGAGAAAAAAAAAATTACATACATATCCTTTCAAAAATTTTACACAAATGGTGTAAATAGTTAACTATTATTTCCATTTTATAGATGCAGAAATTGAGGCTCCAAGAGGGCATAGGTCTACTTGTCCAAGGAGATGAACTAGTGATGAACAGGGAAACCTGTTGTACGCAGTCCATGGGGTTGCAAAGAGTCGAACATGACTGAGCAACTGAACAGCTCATACTAAAAGGAAGGATATTTATACAGTATTTTTTGGCTTAAGCAGCAGTTTCATGTGAATTACTTTGTCTGAACAGTAGTTTAGGGATCTTCCAATTCTGACAGCCGGCTTGTGGCCTCTCTATCATGCCCAGCTGGTTATTAGCATGTTGCTGGCCTAGCAGATTATAGGATATAAATAGGTGGATTTGTTGTCTGACCAATTTTTTTTCCTGAAGTCAGGTACATTTAATGTTTACCACAGACAGAGGAGCCTGGCTGACTGTAGTCCATGGGGTTACAAAGAGTTGGACACAACTGAGCAAGTGAGCACGCACACGCGTGCACACACACACACACACACACACACTTGCTTCCTGGTTCAGGTTAAGGCAGGAGTTTTGAAATCCCAGGAACTCACAGGATGGCTTCCCCACAGTTCTATGTCATAGCACGGCTCTGAGTGAGTACCAAATCGCCAAGGCTCAAAGGCTGCTGGAGAGCAGCTCTAGGGTGAGGATGCAGCTATACTAACAACTCTGTGCCACGCTGTGCTTAGTCACTCAGTTGTGTCTGACTCTGCAATCCCATGGACTGTAGCCCGCCAGGCTCCTCTGCCCATGGGGATTCTCCAGGCAAGAATACTGGAGTGGATTGCCATGCCCTCCTTCAGGGGATCTTACCAACTGAAGGATCAAACCCAGGTCTCCTGCATTGCAGCCAGACTCTTTACCATCTGAGCCACCAGGGAGATCCCGAGCCACCAGGGAAACCCACTAAAAACTCTATTGCCTGCCAAAGGGCAGGTCTCTGCTGCTGTCATTTCTGCTGTGCTTTACTTTCTTCAGAAATTCCATAAAGGCAAATTCCACTTTCCAGCTTCTGTCTTCATAATTTCTGTATTTCTCCTCTTCTACTGAGATCTCTGCTTGTTGTTTCACTGAATTTCTCCTTCTTTAGAACAGAAAAGATTTAAAAAGAGAACATGACTTTCATCCGAAGAGGTGTGAGGCTTGAAGCTCACTTCATAAACTCCTTGAGGGCAGCCACTGCTGAATCTGTTTCCTTGATTCTGGCCATCTAAGTGCCTGGACTGTAGTGGGTTTCCCCAATTGCTTGTTGACCATCAATGCTGTAACAGTCTTAAAAGTTTTCAGTGATAAAGAACACAGAATTAAAGCAAAAAAAAAAAAAAATCATGCTATTGCTTTAAAAAAATTAAAATAAAAAATAAAAAAAATTAAGAATTACAATTATTTTCAAGCATACAGGGGCAAAAAATAACATCCATATACTCACCAGCACATATTTGAACAGGATTGCAATTATCTTGAGGCTACTAAGAAAATGTTTCAGCATGCACTTTTAGAATCATAGCAGTAGCATTAGAGTGAGAAATGGAACATGTCCTGCTATATCAGTAAACGAGGATGTCACAGTCATCAGAGTCAGCGATTATAATAGCTTTCCAACCTGAGCTGCTAAGTCCCGAGGAAGCTCAGGAAAGAAAATATCTGCTATCAAGCAGGCATCAGACTGCAGCCATTCCCTATGGTGAGGCCTCAGGAAACTCAGGATGTGAAAACACAGGATACTGGCCCCAGATAGCTGAGGTGCCTATCAAAGGAATAACTGCAGTAAGCCGAGACTTTTGCATATTTCCATACATAGTAAAGTGCTAAACTTCTATCTAGTTTTAATTAGCAACCTTTTGATGTTTCTGACTACCTGCCATTTGTTGCAAAACCCGTATAAATCCTAGCTCCCCACTCAGACCAGTTTCTCACAGCTATCTGAAACCTGTCTCTCATGCTGCAGTACTCATATTGCCCAAAATGAAACTTAACTTGAAACTCACATTGTTCATTTTTTTCTTCAGCAAGAAGCATTCATAATGATTGCAACTGTATTGACTAAATCCCTAAATCTCTCTGTGCATTCTCACATGTAAAGGGGGCATCAAAGTATTTGTTAGAAATTGTTGACTAAAATTTAACAGCACGTGACACATTACAATAAGTGCTCAATAAATGATAATTATCATTTTAGGCTTCAGGTCACTTCAGTCGCTCAGTCGTGTCCAACTTTGTGACTCCATAAACCACAGCACACCAGGCCTCCCTGTCCATATTTTCCAATAAATGATAGTAGACTATAAAGGACCAGAGATGCAGGGCTGTGCTTACAACTGTGCAAGTTGTTCTGTGCACAAACGTGGGGTGGGAGTCATTAATTTGCATTTTCTGGCACCTAGTCGTATAGTTGTTGAAGAAAATTTACCTTTTTCTACTCAAATTCTCCCTTTGGAGGGTTGGATGCAAGTGTATATGATTCAGTTCTATTCTGATAAACTGGGATCCTCTTGTACATCTAGACTACTGAATTTCAAAAGGTAGAAAGGGAAAATTATCTAATTTAAAGCCACTTAAAATCGTATTTTAAAAAAACATATGCAAAATTGTTAGGAAGAGAGAGATTGGGATAGATGATAAAAAGACAATTACGAGACTGTCATAAAAAGACAATTATGAGACTGTTCCTAAAACAGGAGACTTAGCACTACTGGAATATAAATTAGTACAATATTTTGGAAGCAAGTGAAGTCACTCAGTCGTGTCCGACTCTTTGTGACCCTGTGGACTGTAGCCTACCAAGCTCCTCTGTCCATGGCATTCTCCAGGCAAGAATACTGGAGTGGGTTGCCTTTTCCTTCTCCAATTTTGGAAGCAAACTGGCACTATTTTACACTTAATCCCTTTGATACAGTATTTTACACCTAGAAATTTATCCTACAGAAACTTAAGTACATGAAGATAAATGTGCAAAAATCATTCACTGCAGCTTTGTAATAAAACAGCAAAACAAACCAGCAAGAACAGAAACTCTACATACGCCAAAGAAAAATACTAAATAGACAAAAATGGTGACGCTGTTGAGCACTAGTTTAGTATGTTGATAGTCAAAGGAAGACTGAGAAATATGCAGCTATTTGCATGTCTGGGACTAGTTCATAAATTTATCTCATTGGTGTTTCTTTCAAGATGCTTTGCTATGCTTTTTGCAATATGTGTGTGCTGCTTCATATCTGGTGTTTTGGTCTCACAAACTTAAAACAGGAAGATCTTTTCATTTTTTATATACCAAATAGGCACAGAACACTTGCAGAATCAGCAACTAAATTCATTTCTTTGAATGCAAATTCTTCTGGACAGGGAACAATTGTGATAATTGTATTTCGTATACCTATTCAAACCTTGCTTATTTGTGTGGGAAGAGCATTGACCTGATTAAATGCCCAGTCCCAGGGCCTCCTCTACTTACACTGAAATAATATAGCCACTGTCTGATGCTGGTATCCTGGTGGTCCTCGTTTTTAGAAATTTTTATTTTTTGGTGATGTTGCACAGGATGCAAGCATCCTAGTTCCCCAACCAGGAATTGAACCAGCACTCTCTTCAGAAGTGGGGAGTCTTAACCACTGGACTGCTAGCAAAGTCCTTGGTCCTTATTTTAATGAAGTACACAGGCCTGACTTCTTGGCTATCAATTTAGGTTCTAGTTGGAGTACCACAGGGACAGCAAAATAACAGATGGCAGTCCATCCAGAAGTCAAGTTGTACCCATCATCAGTTGTGAACTTGTGAAAATGCATTATTCTTGAGCACTATGTCCTAGATCTACCCAAGTAATTTACCTTTTAGCGTTCTCCAGGTGATTATATATAAAGTGTTAGTCGCTCAGTCGTGTTTGACCGTTTGTGACACCCCTGACTGTCACCTGCCAGGCTCCTTTGTCCATGAAATTCTCCAGGCAAGAGTACTGGAGTGGGTTACCATTTCCTTCTCCATGGGATCTTCCCAATCCAGGGATCAAACCCAGGTCTGCTGCATTGCAGGCAGATTTACTGTCAGAGCCATCAGGGAAGCCCCAAGTGACTGTAATTTCCACAAATTCTTAATAATATTCACTGTAATTAGTTGATCTTTGATCAACAGCAAGGGTTAGAAGCACTGACCCCTATAGTTGAAAACTTGCATGTTACTTTACAGTTGGCCTGCCATACCTGATTGCCACATCTGCGTACTACAGTATGTACTACTGAAAAAAGTTCCTATGTAACTGGAGCTGTGCACTTCAAACCCATGTTGTTTAAGGGACAACTGTACTTCTAATTTCTCCTTAAAACCAAACTCAGTATAAAATGCTCCAGAAGAATTACTATTTGACACTTGCTGCCAAAACACTTTTGAACAAAAAACTATTGACAATAATCTACAAAGTTGTATTTGACTTTTGGTAACAGAGCTCACAGTTAATGGCCACAGGACAAAATAGATACAAAACTGTGTTCAGTGTTCCAAAACCTGGATCTATCACTTAAAACATTCATAAATCAGAAGTAGCATTAATTTTACTTTCATCTGAGTAACACATAAGCCTAGTTAATTCCGCCACAAGCCATTCATTCATCACTAAACAAATACTAAGTACCTATTACTACTGGCATTAGTGATAAAACACACAGAAAGGTCTTCAACTGGAAAGGGGAATGTTCAAGGAATGTAGAAGGAAAATTAATGGCTTTAAAAAATCCCTTTACATTCTCTCATTTAATTATTAGAGAAATCCAGTTTCAGGTAAATATACAGGCTCTGAATACTTTTTACCCTAAATGTTACCTCCACACATCATCCGAGAGATTGCTGGAGGTCTGGACCTCATCCCAGACCTATTTACTGAGATCTGCAATTTACCAAGAGCCTTAGGTGATTCCTAAGCACGTTAAAGCTTGAGATATTTGGCCCTGATGCATAGCTTCCCAGCAGTAGAGCTGGCATAGGGGATGAGCCAGAGCCACATTCTAAAAGATGACCTTAAAAAGGCAACAAATGGATTGAACAGAATTCAAGAACGCAGAGTGTTGAGGTTGGAGCCCTGGAGAGGGGAGAGCTCAGCCAAGGTTTTGTTGAGTAAGCATACTGAGGACTCAGCAGGCACTGGAGCCAACAGTCCTTTAAACCAGAAAACAGAAATTTGCATTTCTGAATGAAAAAGAATGGAGTACAATGGACAATCAAATTTTTTTAAGCATGGAATATTTCATGTGCTCTGATGAAAGAAGTTCTTTAGATTTGTTAATCAAACTTAGGTACATACAATTCTTCTGAGCTTTCAATTTCAGCCTAAGAATCCAAGATTTTTCTTCTCTTTTTTGGTCCCAGAGTGGCTGGCAGAATCTGTTAATCGATCAAAGATTGAACCTGAGCCCTAACCACTGCATTGCCAGGAAATTCACTTGGTTAGTGTATTAAACAGTTAGGACATAGCTGTGATTCATCTAGGTTTTACCCAGGCTTGTTGGAGACCACTCAAAACGACTAGAAGGCTAGTAACTAGTATTCTTAAGATCTATCATTTCAGACATAGCCTTTTTGGATTTACAATATAGCCCTTGTTGGTTGACAAACCCCTTTGACCAAAATTCATTAAAAACATGTCTGTTATGTTCTGAATCAAGTATGTGTCTGGAGTACTGTGGTGTGACATAAAATGGCAATATTCTCCACAAGGCAAAATTTTCTAGAGATGGCTACATGTACTTCACGTAGCATTTACTTCAATTAAAATATCTATATGAAAAATTCATTTTCATCTTTGAAAATTTAGTTTCATTTCCTACAAACCATTGTTAGGAGTAACATTGACCATTACCTCTGATTTACATGAGGAACTAAAGAGCTACTGACTTGCTCAATGTTACAGGAAAGCAGAGGTGGAAATCAAAAGCTTACAATCAATATAGCTTCTTCACTGCTGAACCCTTTTATAAAACTGGGCTACTTATTAGCACCATGCCTCTGGCATACACAAAGATGCAAAACAAAAGTCCATGAAACTTGTAGCTGTCATGACTATAAGGCTGACATTCACTTACTAAATATTGTCTTATGAAACGAAGATTTCTCTTTTTTGGTTGCGCTGGGTCTTTGATGCTGTGTGTGGCCTTTCTCCAGGTGCAGTACAGTCTTCTCATTGCAGTCACTTCTCTCGTTGTGGAGCACGGACTCTAGGCACAAGGTCTTCAGTGGTTGCAGCACGTGGGCTCAGTACTAGCAGCATCTTTGATGTTCTATGTCCTGGTTTATACTTCACTCCTACTGACATTTTATTTTTTCCTTTGTACACCCCCATTCTTCACTTATTTTGTATCATCTTTTTAAAACACCACTTTAGATTACTTAAAACAAATCAGGGTCTAGATTAATAATGATTTCCTTCCACATTCTAGAAATGCAAATTAAGTTAGGGACAGTAGCAAAGTTTGTTCACCTAATTTTAAAGCTTCGAACACAAAAGACAGCTTTACTTAAATAACAAAAACAGAAAGGTATGAGAAAAATAGAAGACAGTTCAAAAAGGCAAGCGAAACACATTAAGTGGGATTCTTAAACTGGTCCATCCAATTATTGCCTTCCAAAAGGCTAAATTTCAAATTAATGGTTCACAACTCTCACTTTTCAGGTATAATTATCAAAAGACTAATTATCAAATGCTACATAACATAAAGAGGCCCAAATTCTCGACCTAAAGTAATCACAGAACTGCCTTAAAATACAAAGAAAATATTTTTATTTGTATAACAAATATCCTAAGAAATGATGACATAATAAAATTAACATATTTAAAGTATGTCAAGACACAAATAGGTATGAAATGCTATTAATGATTAATCTTTCTCTCATCCAACCTCCCTCAATTATTTTACAGAGTATCTCGGGTACATTTCTGACTGAATCGTAAGCATGATGTATCCAGGTGATTCAATTATGAACTCTCTGAAAGAATGGTTCCTTCCATTAGTCCTCATTAACTTTCTTTTTTTTCTTTTTCTTCTTTTTCTCTGGACTCTGAAAATAATCAACAAGAATGCTTTTGAAAGAGCTGGAAATGTACAAGTGACTAAAAATAACTTTTCTTTATAAAAAGCAGTCTATTTTATTTCCCTTGAAAACAAGCTTGGAAGAGAGACTAAAATGTAAAAATCACCTCCGTGACTTGTAGCAAATGATATTCTCTTCCATTTCAGAACAAACCCATTTTGTAGTAAGATTCTAGGTTTGGGAAGCGGCTTTTTATAACATGGGAGTTCCAAACACAACAGTGAGTTAGTTTTCTAATTGTTTCTCTTTAATGAAACCATTTTTAAAAATGGTTTTTAAAAAACTACCTGTTAATTTCTAACATACAAAGTAGAATAAAATACGGAAACTCTGCCCATGTCAACAAAATATTAATTAAAAACAAACATACAGCAACTGCTGTGCTGGTGCATGGCTCTTCTTCAGAAAGTGGTTCTTCCTTAACGTGTTTCTTTTTGTCCTTTTTCTTCTTCTTCTTCACAGATGTTTCCTGTTCTTCTACAACTTGTACTGCTTCTTCTTCTGTGTCTTCTACATCTTCTACTACTTCTTCTTCAACTGAACAAGTGTAAAAATACTACAATTAACATTGTATCAGGCTTCTCTCCCTTCAACCCCCTTTGAGAGTCTGTTTTTTCCCAACATTCTGGTCAACTCTCCAATGTTTGTTACATATAATTTAATAATAGCTGTAAAGGTCCTTCAAATATTTACCTAGTATAATAGTACTAACAATGATAGTAAGCAATTTAATACCTCTGTAAACCCAATCTTCTCATTCCTTTAAAATTTAGTAATGTCTATCTTTTTTGACTGTTTCTAGGGTTTGCTGATTTAACACATGAAAATTTATGCAAAATGCTTAGCATAAACGCTTAGCACATTAAAATAAGGACTCAATAATGGGTAGTGATCATTAGAAATGCATTGACTAAACACTTATTTAGTACCTACTATATGCTAGGGCTTGTTCTAGACAACTGGAGATACAGCAAGGAATAGCACAGATAAAAATTCTTGCCCTTACAAACCCTTAATTTTACTAGGAAATAGACCAAAAAAGAGAAAAAAGATACACCATAAAATATTTTACGTAGTAAACAGTCCAAATGATAAAAGCAAACAAAGAAAGGAGCACAAATGAAGTCAATTCCTTTGGACATTTTATACAGGGTAGTTAGGCAAATACCTAAAAAAGAAAAGGAAGTGAACGATTCATCTATATTGAGGGAAGATATCTCACATTAAGAAAGAGCAAATACTAAGATTATTTTAGGAGAGAAGGGAAGTTGGCAGGTTCATGGAATAGGAAGGCGGCTAGTGTGGCTGGAGCAGTGACCAATGGAATAGAATTAGATGAGAAGGCAATGGGAGTGCCACTGCAGCTGCTATACTAAGAACGGCAGTGATTGGTATGATAAACGGTTAGGTGCTAGAAATACTTTCCACATAGAATTAAGATGTGCTACCAGAATACACTTGGGTTATAAGACAAGCCAATGTTAAAGGCCAAAGCAACTAGGATTCCCATTTATAAGACGGAGAATATCATGTAGAAATGGATTAGGAGTGGCAAAGATCCAGGAAGGTTAAGTTTGAAAAGCTTAATGAATATTACAAGTCAAGATTCAAATCTACTAATAGGTTTACAGTTCTTTTTGTTCAGTAAGGAAAAAAACACAGGGGTTAAATAACTTGCTTATGTTTTTTTCACCCAGGGCAGAAGCCCACATTTGCTGATAGTGCTTTTTGACCTCTAAGCTATTTAGAAATGAAAAGTTAAATCGGTAATTTCTTTAATGCTAAGCACTCAACAAAAGTGCAGCTAATAAATGGGGGAATTTACTTATCAACTTAAGAGAGCCTAGTTCATTGGGGAGCACCTATTAACTATTACTTTGATGTTAGGCTACACAGTTATTACTCTAGCTCTTTTCATGTAACAGAAACAATGAAGTACTGCTGCATCAATTCTATGCTCAACAAAAATATTTCAGCTACTAATTTAGAAAACACATACCTTGTTTTCTTCTCTTTTAAGTTGTTTCTCAAAATAGTTCACGTTAGAAATTAAAGTTTTGATACACTTAATATAATCCTATATATTCAAAGAGATGCTTTTCCCATTTCTCTTATGAAATATGATAAATTTAACAATATTCTAACTCCATAGAGAAGACGGTTATTAAAACAGAATTAGCTTCCAACATGGTGGTTTCATAATAAAGTTCTATTGCATGTACTTTCCCCATTTTTCTTAATATATTTTTAATTGAAGGATAATTTCTTTACAATATTGGTTTGATATCTGCCACACATCAACATGAATTAGCCATAAGTGTACATATACCCCTCCCACCTCCTGCCCCTCTAGGTTGTTACAGAGTGCCAGTTTGAGTTCCCTGAGTCATACAGAATTCTGTACTTCTTATGGAACAGGAATATAAATGCCATTAACAAAATTCAAACTAACCTTTAATTTTAACCTTGGCCTTTTTGGCCTTCTTTTCAATAACCTCATCCTCTTTGTCTACTTGTTCAATCTTGCGTTTTTTAGAATAGGTTGGTAGTGTGGAGTCACCAGAAGGATCGTAAGTCTTCACTTCACTGAAAGAGCCACAGAATCTTAGAAAATCTTTACAATGCTTATAATCAATTAATTCTAAAGAGATTTAAAGGAAATGGTTATTAGGTAACACATGAGCATACCACACTTTCATTTTAGTGACTTCAGGGAAGTTTATCAAAGTTAAGTCTCCAAAAGGTAAAGAGATGTCTACCTATTTTCTAGGGAGGTCAATCACACTTCAAGAGAACTGAACTAAATGAATTCTGATTTAGTGATCAATATAGTAACTATAACACAGAAGAAATATTCAATTAAAAAAGGAGAAAAATGGAAGAAATCTCTTTAAACCAAATGATTATACTGGAACATAAAAACTGACCAATTCAAGTTTTAGGACACTGGGCAATTCAATGAAAACCAAAAAAAGACCTCTGAATCAAGTTTAATACAGAATACTCCACTCACAGGATTGCAAGAGGCAGAGGAATAAGAATGGATACATACGGATAAAGATTCCCTAAAACTAAGGTACCTGCTTTTGTTCTAACAAGGTAGAAAGAAATAATTAAAATATTGAGTGTCAAAATGTGAACTAAATCTCATAATTGGCATTTTAAGTCATAAGCAAAATGGTAGGAGAACATTAAAACAAGCTAAGGCTTGTTTTATTAATCTGTCTTGTAGTCAGGGCTGTTAACTTTTACAGGTTAAAAACATGAAACAAAGTAGTGACTAGGTTCTCCAGGGTCTACCCCAGGTAAACAAACGTGTTACTAAATTTTGTCATTGTTTAAAAAAAAAAAACAAAAAACCAACAAAAAACGGGAAACAAACACTCTTAAGGCTCTTGACACACGTTTACAAATTGTTACCCATGTTCTATTTGCATCACTACCACCTACTTCATCAGTATGGAACTTTTCAAATAAGAACAAAAACACTTCTTCCAACAAATATCTTTATAATGTCATAGTGAGGTCTGATATGCTTCTTAGCTGCTTTTAGACTTTTGCCTTCTGACTCTTTTTAAGCAAAAATTAATCATACATGCTTCCCCCAAATACACTCAACTTACCTTTTATGTTCATATTTTTCTGCTTTTGCTAATGCTTTTCCTGTCCCACTTATTTTCCTTATCTAAGAAAAGAAAAATTATTAATGTTTTCTAAGGCATAATCTCTTTATAATATATACACTAGTATGTCATTAATTTATTTTTTGGCTGCTCTGGGTCTTTGTTGCTGCATATAGGCTACTCCCCAGTTGCAGTGTGCGCTACTCATTGCAGTGGGTTCTTTTGTTGTGGCCCTGTGGTGCATGGGGTAATTTACCTCACGGTATGTGGATCGTCCCGGACCAGGGATCAAACCCATGTCCCCTGCACTGGCAGGTGGACCTTAATTAACCACCAGGGAAACTCTTAACAGTAAGCAGAAATAGAATGTATCAATAATAGACATAATAAAATGTATCATAAAGTAAAACTGATTTGCAGGTGAAATGAAAATGTACATAAGCTATGGTTTATTAATTTTTGACAGGCAACATTTCTACAATATGCAGAACATGATTCTTACCCCTCTATCTTCCAACGTTCTCAACCTGGCTTCTAGTTTCGCTCTGTTCTCAACTCCCATTGCAGAACTGGAATCCTCACCAAAAGCATCATACCGAATAGCCAAAACAGTCTTGGCTGCCAGCATCCGAGAAATCTAACAAAGAACTTGGAAGTTAGATGCATTCAAACTATACTCCAAGTTGAGATGTATAAAAACAAACCACTCAAGTGTTTATTCAATCATTGACTTTACGAGTCACTCTAGGATTTTTTTTTAAGTCAGGAATTACAAATATATTTATTGTAAACCATATTTAAGCTGTTTACCTTCTATCAGAACCTCTGCCACCGTATGCTGGCCAACTGAAAAGATCTTGCCAGTAGTTCATGTCTAAAACTAGCTCAAGCCATTTTCCCATCTTTTCGTTTTTACTATGTGATATTAGACCTACATTATGAGGTCGTCCACAGTAAGTATTGCCCCCTTTTAAGCTAAATAACATTTCATTTTACTGAATTTCCATTTATTTCTTTCATCACTCTGCTCTAAATTTTATAAAATTTCTGTTAAACTAGGTATGCATAAAATCTTGAAAGTACTTTTAAGCGTCAGATTCCTCCTCTGTAAAATAGACACTAACAACTTATAGGGCTATTAAAAGCATCCACCAAAGGCCTATCCAGTGTTTAGCACAGTGTATGTGA
Source organism: Neotragus pygmaeus (assembly GCA_006410875.1). Lineage (NCBI taxonomy): Eukaryota > Metazoa > Chordata > Mammalia > Artiodactyla > Bovidae > Neotragus > Neotragus pygmaeus. Next base: position 251,940 of record SJYV01042000.1, read on the forward strand.
TATCATTTTAATATGGGTCATGAACGTTGATGTTAAAGTGATTTCCCGCCGCACAGAAAACTGATGGGCCATACCCCACCACCACCCACCAATGATTGGGAGTCTGGAAAAGTACTAAAACAGCAAACACTTTATCTTCTAACCTTTTCTTTCAGTGTACACTAGAGTTTAAAGAATTCACAATTCTCTATTTGATGAAAAAGAAATAACAAAGATTTATTGACCACTGTAGAATAAGATCAAAATCATTTGGAGGAAAAAAAGGCCTGCGCCAGGAAAATTGTCACTCACCTTTCCTTTGTGTTTGGGGCTTGTCTGGCCTACAAGTGAAGCATGATAAATGAGACCATACTTAGGGGTATCTCGTCTAGACTTGAGAGCTCTAAAGAGTGCCTTTTCTGCTCCAAGAATCTGAACTGTAGAAGCTGCATGTTTGGCCAAATTCAAAAGAGAACCTTCAAAAGAAAAGTAGTAACTTTGAGAAAAGTACTTCCAAATATTTGAAAGTTCTATGTATTATACAAAAGACCTACAGTCTAAGTATTACAGCCACAGAGTATATAAAAATCAAATATAGGATTTTATAGTTTGGAATTAGCCCAAATTCCTGATACTTCAGCATTTGTGATTCATCCATTAGCACCACAAGCAGAGGTATGTGATGAATGTCTAGGGCAAACTGAAGCTTATTTGTTTAATCATACCTATTTGCCTGAAGAGATGGTATTACTACCTCACATTTAAGTATATGTATTCACAGACATCATCCAATATAGCTCTTATTTTTCTGAGACTTATTTTAGATATTTATTTCATAATAGGTAAATGAAAAATTAAGGTATTTCAGTAAAACAATGTGATAAATTCAGGCTGAGGAAATATAAACACACTCAATAATCAGGCATCAAAAGCTGCTGCTTTGTCCGATATGCTGCACAGATTTTCTGTCAGAGAATATCAATATTAATAGTCGCTCAACCACTAGATACGTTTAAAATTCAAGAAACATATCTTTCTATTAATCCCTGCATCCCTTCCTACTACACATTTAGCTATATCTATGAAATTTCAGATGTAGACAACAAAACCAGCCCAGATGAGCAACCTAGAAGGTGAGGAGATGGGAATGTCCTATTTTTCTGATTAATGATGCAGGTAAAAGAAGTACTCTAGTTTAAACACTTTGATGTAAATAAAATAAATTCTCTATCAATAGTATATACCAGCACACTCAAGATATAGTCAATTTCATTCCCGATCACCACAATAAAGCAAGTGTTGCAATAAACTAACTATATGAATTCTTGTTTCCCAGTGCATATTGAAGTTATATTATTATGGGTAACCTACTTAGTATGAAATAACATTGTCTGGAAAAACAATGTACATGCCTCAATTTAAAAATGCTTTACTTTTAAAAACATGTTAAACATCATCTGAACCTTCAGGAAGTTGTAGTAGTAACATCAAAGATCACGGACTTCAAAGACCAACATTACAAATATAAGAATGGCAAAGTTAGAAATATTGTGGGAATCACCAAAATGCAGCAGTCATGAAGTGAGCAAGTGGTGTTGGAAAGATGATGCCAATGGACTTGTTCTACACAGGGCTGACAAAAACTATGAATTTAAAAAACAAAGTATCTGTGAAGCACAGTAAAATGAGGTAAACCTGATTTCATCCTCCTGTATTTATCCAATTACTCTAATTAACCAAAACAAACTTCTGACAATGGACCACCAGTGTCTCAGAAGAGGTAGTGACTAAAGGTGCCTTCATTATCGGAAAGGAAATCAGGCATACAAATAAAAATCATCATTGAACACTTGGTCCTTAGTCCTCGCACATAAACCATTCACTTCTTTTTATTACCCAGATTTATCTTTAAACTCCAGTTTAAAAGACAATAAGATCCTACCTAGAAAACAACTCTCAATACCCATGTTTACAAATTATATTAAAATCATCACCTGCATGAGCAATAAGTCGTGCTCCAACTAATTCCCCAACCATGACTGTAACATTGGGTGCAATGGCCATCATTCGATTTTGCAGATATTCATAAAGCTGGGTTCTATATTCAGAGATTTCAATCACCTAGTTTAAGAAACAAAATGAGTAAGTCATAAATAGTTTAAGAGTAAAAGCAGTATAAAATTCACATGTCTAAAACAACAGAGCCCCAAATTATCAAAGAACAGTTAGTTGTACAATCCCAGGAAAATAACCATCCCTTACCTCAGTTTTCTATAAAACGGCTGTTATGAAATTTTAATATTTAAAAATTAGACAATATATGTAAACCTAATACACTGCTTAAAAATGTTAATCAACATTTGTTTAAAAAAACCTCGAAAGACTAGACATTTGTGTCATCCTCTGTGATTGTCATATAGCTATCTTCAAATGAGGGGTTAAAATTACAGGCTATAAACATTCAGATACTGCTAACAATAGAAACTAATTAGACAGTACTCCTTTAACCTCATTTTAAGGTATTTTTCTCCCTGCAAGTTTATAAGTCAAGACGGCATCAGATGAGGTAGTGACTGAACACCCTCATATTTATTTATCAGGTGAACAATACATTTAAAAATCATCACTGCCATCAGAAATTACAGAGCTGGTACCACCACCACGAATTTCCCTATGTGCATAGTGTACCTGAGTGCAAAGGTGCAGAATGTTGCAAATATCTTCTTCCGAAACTTCAGTTCCCATAGATATCTCTGCAGCCGCTTTCACTTCCGCTTCAACCTCCTCTGGCAGTAATTCAGAAAGTTGAGCTGAGGCATAATTCTTCCTATCGCCTATGGAATGTTTGCAGAGGATGAGGAAGAATCACTCTTCAGTAAATTATATAAAATCAACCAAACAGTCAAAAGAAAAAGTAGAGATAAGCCAATGAAAGGGATGCCTGAACAAAACAAAAAGCAAACAAGTTTGACCAAGTAACTTTACTCATGTAAGACTTGGTTTCAGAGACTAATTCATTTTATGAACAGTCCTCAGGTTCCTCTACTATTATTATTATAGTAATAGCATACAATTTAATACTAACAGTATAGATAGCAATACTATTTTTAATATTAACACTATTAATATATTTCAGGGTACTTCCAAGTCCCACAGTTGTCCTTATTAATGGCAACTTCAGTGAGACACATTCACCCTAAGAAGCCAGTTCAGGGCAGTGGGGAGGAGATAAATTGGGACCGACATATACACACTATGATATATAAAACAGATTATTAATAAGAACCTGCTACATTTGAATCAGTTCTAATGAGATGGATGAAACTGGAGCCTATTATATAGAGTGAAGTAAGCCAGAAAGAAAAACACCAAAATAGTAAACTGACACATATATATGGAATTTAGAAAGATAGTAACGATGACCCTGTATATGAGACAACAAAAGAGACACAGACATATAGAACGGACTTTTGGCCTCTGAGGGAGAGGGAGAGGGTGGGATGATTTGGGAGAATGGCATTGAAGCATGTATANCTGCACCTACAAAATAATTACTCCTCATTCTCACCACTCCAGCCTGTTGATCTTTTATCCCCTCTATGAATTTGCCTATTCTAAGTACCTCATAAGGGGAATCACACAGTATGTGTCTTCTTGCAAGTAGTCTATTTCACCTAGCACAGTGTTGTCAAAAATTCATCTATGCTGTACCATATATTAGAACTTTAATATTCCATTGTATGCATATACCACTTTGTTTATCCCTTTATCTGTTAATAGGTATCTGGATTGTTTCTACCCTTTGGCTGAATCATGATGCTATGAACACAGTTGCTTAAGTAACTGAGTAACTCCTTTCAGTTTTGGGGGCATACACATCTAGAAACACAATTGCTATTTAAAGAAATGTTTAAAACTAGAAATTGTTGAGACTTTGATGTCCAAAAATCACCAAATGATTTATTACATATATAAAGCAAAAAAAACACCCCACACCCATTTCTTAAGATTTTATCATTTTTCATGGAAAAAGATCAATCAGCTTACGTTAATAGTGTAGCGTAATTCCTATTATCCCCAAGTAGTCAAATTATAATTAGTTTTCCAATTTTTGATTCTGCATTTCCCAATTTACTTACTAAACTTCTAGTTGGTCTTTTTCTTCCTCAACAATCATAAAAGATACAATTTTAATAGTAGGAAAAAACCACAATGAAGAGACAGTTTAGACCGCACATGTCCTATACTCACAAATTGCCTGAACAATCATGGTGTCTACTTTATCAGCACTAAATTTCAATCTGTATCGGGACAAGCTGGGGAGAAGGGAGAAAAATATGAATTACTAAATTAACATCTTAAAAAAAAAACAAAACCATTTACCCAAACCCCTTTCTTGGGAGTTACATTATTTTTTCTAAATGGGAAAAATCAGCTAAACAAGAATATAACAGTCAAGATCCCAAAGCACACATTTAGAAAGAAAACAATAGATCTGTCCTGTTATAACCTACATTTCTGTTACATGAATTCATTAATGAATGAATAAGTTCAAGTCTTATCGGTTCATATGACATGACTTCTGCAGCATTCTTAATGTTTTATGCCACCAGTAAGAAAAACTACAGCAGTTTCTTCTCTTCATCAACACCCAAAGAGAAGCAAGCCATGGAACAATAATATCATACATATGGGTTTTCTTAATCCTGGCACTATTAAGAGGCCTGATTACTGTTGTGGGGGCTATTCTGGGCATTGTCTGATGTGCAACAACATCCCTAGCCTCAACCCAACTGCCACCTGTCTTCTGAGGGGTATCTGACTGCCTTAGATGAGAGCAACTACTGTGCACAATGCCAATTAATCTTAATTTGGATCCTAACTCAATTTAGTTATTTGTTCTCTCTTAGGAATGTTTATTAAGTTTTTCCTGACTCTTATGCATTTTGCTCATTTATAAAACTCACTTTAATCCTTTCATTAACCTATGCTCATATTTTATTTATTCAAAGGTACAGACCTTTGTTTATGTATTATTTCTTTTTATTTAAAGTATTTTTATTTGGCTGCTCTAGGTCTTAGTTGTGGCATGTAGGATCTACTTCTCACTTGGGATCAAAACAGGGCCCCTGCATTGGGAGCAGTCTTAGCCACAGGACCACCAAGAAAGTCCCTTTACTATTTCTTTAATATAAACTTTTTTCTTTTTTCATTTTTGGCAGCATGTGGTAATTTACTTTCTTGACCAGGAATCAAACCTATGCCCTGTGCAGTGAAGCGTGGAGGGAAGTTCCAACATGTCTTTTTAACTGTTAACATTTCTTTTCGATTACAAAGTTACATAGGATTTCAGTCTTTTACCCACAATCTTTTTATTTCACAAACCCTAGTATTGTAGTGAAATTTCACTGAATGCCATGTTTTTCAGGAATACATATATCACAGCATAGCAGAAATGCCTGTTCTAATGGGACCTCTTGTTAAACATGATAGGTTAAGGTTAAGATGATTCTCTTCGCCTCAAGAAAAAACTAAATAAAAATCAGAGTAAAACAACAAACATACACAAAGCAGAAGAGAAAGATCATTAGCAGATGAGAGTTCAGGGAGATGCCAAGTAGATGGAGTAGCAAATGATTTAGAAGATGTAAAAAAGAGGGGAGAAAAAAGCCCAACAATTGCAGCATCTGATGCTGGAGAGGTGGAGAGTGTCATCACGAGGTTTAGAGCCCAGACAATGAAGCCAAACTGCCTGGGTTGAAATAATGGCTTCATCACTTACCAGCTATTATGACTTTGTACATCAATTTCCTCATCTGTTAAATGAGGATACTATAACTACGTTCCTCTTTAGATTCTTGAGGATTACAATTAGTTTTTGTAACATACCTAGAACAGTGCTACATAATTATTAAGTAAAAATAAGACGACTATCTTCCAGTAAATCTCACCTGTGTGCCAACCCAAGACACATAGCTGTCATTTCACGTGGTTCTACCCCAGGGATTAATCCATCCATTTGTGAACGGATTCCTCTCATAAGTTCATTAACAACAGGACTGTGGATACAACTGAGATTCAGTTTCTCCTATATGAACAAGAACATCTGTATTAAGTACAGAAACTTCTCCTAAATATTAAAATAGCATTGATTTAAACATATACATTTCTCAGTTTCATAAAAGCAGTTTTGGGTATGTATGTGGGAAGACCATTTGAAACTGTTGGTGGAGGTCAAAAACGGCATAACCTTCTAGGAAGGCAGCCAATGTACATGAATCAAAAGCCATGATTAGATCTGGGTCTCAGGTCCTTTCCCTACTGTCAGAGTCCCTGAGGTACTTTCAAAATATGCACTAATGTACAAATATACATAAATCTTTATATACCTCATACAAACAGAATCAATCTGTCTTGCAAGCCTTCATTTTTTTCACTTTGTAGGGTATTTGCTGCTGCTGTTACCGCTAACTCACTTCAGTCGTGTCCGACTCTGTGCGCCCCAGAGACGGCAGTCCACCAGGCTCTGCCGTCCCTGGGATTCTCCAGGCAAGAACACTGAAGTGGGTTGCCATTTCCTTCTCCAATGAATGAAAGTGAAAAGTTAAAGTCACTCAGTCATGTCCGACTCTTCGTGACCCCATGGACTGCAGCCTACCAGGCTCCTCTGCCCATGGGATTTTCCAGGCAAGAGTACTAGAGTGGGTTGCCATTGCCTTCTCCAAACTTCAAGAATGAGGGGACTATAAATCAGCTATACTTCAATTAAAATAAGAAAAAAGAATGAGAGGTATGTTCATGTGCTTGCACTATAGGACCTATTGTAACTACTGAATATCAAACCATCACAACTGCCTCCTAAAATGTCCTGCTTTTCATGTTCTGGGGCCTACCTATCCACTCTTTCTTTCCATTCTTACTTTATATTTAATTTTTAGCAACCCTACCTCTAGTAAAGTGTTCTAATAAACATATACACTAAAAAAGATATGATTCCATTTACATTGAAAGGAAAAAAGTCCCTAAACAAAAATATGGCAGGGTATATACAGTGTTTTATCTGAGGTATTACTTATATATCCTTAGTTTTGACAATCACATTGAAAACCAATTATTACACAGCATAGGGGAAAAAGATCAAGAATTCAATCCTGAGAACTTATAAAACACAATTCATTACAAAGGCCAGGCTTTTTCATTCATTACAAAGATCAGCTCTGATGAAAAGGTTAAAGAAAACTGTAACTTTACCTTTATAACCCCTCCTAGTTTAGCATCAGCCACAGCTAAGGGTTCATGGGCTTCTTTAACTATTTTCTTCAGAACTTTCTTCAATTGCTTATTGATTTTGCCTTCCATTAGAGCTGTGAATGCTTGTTAGGAAGAAAAACAAAAGAGCTAACTCAAAACTTTATCTTCAAAGCTCATGATCTTATTTAAATTTTATAAATAAAGCCAAAAAGATAACACACTTCAAAAGCTGAATAACATTACTTCTGAAATGAAATGATAAACATTACAAACTTCACAATCTCATCTGATCTTCCCACCCTCATTTGCACTCCAGAATCAGGAGTTAAACCAGATCCAACATTCCTTCCCTTCACTCAATCCCTGAGCTCAGAAGAATTATGTTAGAAACAATCTGTTCTGTGATAGCAAATAGATTGACTCCCCTATGCCACTATGCATCAACTGATCTGATGTTCTGGATTGTGAAATACCATAAAAATCCTGTCATGACTGGTAAAAAGGAGTTTATTCATTTTGACAGTTCTGCCACATTGTAAGCATGCCTGAGTGGAGGTCTTATCTTTGCCAATCCTTGATCCAGATGTCCCAACAGGCCTCTACTACTAATCAATGTCCAGTGATTGGGGAATTACTACTGAGGGCAGCCAGTTTGATCTGGAGAGTGTTTTCATTTTTTAGCAAGCTCTAAATGTGCTACTTTTAACTCTCACCCTTTCTTAGAACTGTACTGAGATTCTCTGGACCAACATCTCTTCTGGTATCTGTCTAGATTTTGGCCAAATTTAAAGTATGCCTGACAGAAAGTCTGTCACAATTTCTAAAAAGTCAGGCAGTTGTGCTTAATAAGCCAGGTACTTGTTCTTTCCTCCTGACCAAATTTCCATTCATTTGAATTTCAAATCCATTTCATCTCGTATCTGGAAGATGAAATGCGAGGACAAAAGTGATCTAGCCGTCACACACATCTCACAGAGAGGTCTTTACAAATAAGCTAAGATTCAAACTACTTCTGTTGAGTTCTCACAATTTACATATTGTGAAACCCTGACTCCTTTCTAATTTACATTTCTCTAATAACTGAAATCTTTCCTTATAAGTGTTTCTTTTATAATTAAAAATTTGTATTCAATGTCCTCACTCTAGCTCTCAATCTTTCCTATCATTTATTTTCACACTTTAACCTAATCTAGTGCTCTCTTTTAAGATTTCTTAAAAGTAAAAAATTTCTACTTTAGATCCTATTCTAACATTCACGATTATTTATCTTCCTTGTATCAAAAACCCCGTTAATCACTCTTCATAATATGTATTTTAAAAAGATGGTATACAAAGATGGTGACAGGGATAAGGAAAAGCTGAATCTTTCCTTTTCTCTATTAGTCACTCTTCAGCATCCCTCAGCATCTTTCCCTTTATCCAAATTTAGGCTGGTCCCAAATTTTACTGTGGTTGTTTGTAAGACATGAAACTTCAAAGTGTGACCAAGACTAAAAATAAACCTTGACAGGCAAATAGCACATTTTAGCTTCTGAGACCAATATAAAACTGACATCACACCCCAGACTCTTTCTTAGGCTACAAGTTTTAAATGTATACCCTGACACCTACACTCACTCAGTTTTGGTTCTGTAATATCAAAACTGCCTTTTAACAAGAAGTGGGAAGTTAATTCCCAGGAAGGATTGTTCTAATAATAAGGTAATCAAGTTCAACTTTCTGGTAAAAATAGATGGGAAAAGGCATTGTAGGTTTCTAAGACCAGATTCCTGGCGGAGCTCACTACTTTCATTCATTTACCCAAAAATATTTATGCGCTAGGGATTTGACAGTGAACAACACAGCCTTTACCTTCATGGAATTTAGACTGAGGGAATCTGAGACTGACTTTAAATTCTCATTTAGCATGGCATTTTCTCCATTTATCTGATGTTATTTTAAGGAATACCAAAAGCTCAGTAAGAGTTCAGTTCAGTCACAGTCGTGTCCGACTCTTTGCAACCCCATGAACTGCAGCACACCAGGCCTCCCTATCCATCACCAACATCCTGGAGCCTACCCAAACCCATGTTCATTGATTCGATGATGCCATCCAACCATCTCATCCTGTCGTCCCCTTCTCCTCCTGCCCTCAATCTTTCCCAGCATCAGGGTCTTCTCAAATGGGTCAGTATGAGATAACCTCTAAAACCCTGGTTGGGAAACTAAGATCCCACAATTGTGCGGTGCTCCCTCTCACCAAGGGCACTTGAGCTCAGAGCTACAGCCCTTTACAACTCCAGGAGGAGTTATTCAAACCAGTCTATACGAATAATACTTCCCAGAGTTGGAGAAAAGCTAACACAATTTCACTTGGGACATTACCAAAATTCTACCCATACTTATTTTTAAAACTGTGATGAACAGAACTATCTTAAAATTTTTTTTTAATTGTTTTACACTTTTAACTTTTTCCCCAGGCCAAAATGACCATATTTATGCTCTATGGCTCTATGAGGCTTTAGTGAATTGATCTATGCAGCCCTAGAACTATTTTAAAAATTGGCCCTCCTTCCACTTACCCCTCTGCCAAGGTTGGGGTAGTCCACTGATATGCCAACATATTTCATTAGATTCCTAATTTTCACTATATAAGGGAACTATATCCTTCTCTTGTGGGGTGAACAAAAATTATTTGGGTCAGTCAAATGAATTTTACGCTTAACTGTTAGCCATATTCTTCCTTATGATCCTTCATTTTCAAAATATAGCACCAAGTAGTCAGCTGACTTGAGATACAGAATTCAAGCAACTGAAAAATTCATTAGTTTTATATTCAATCTTCCTGTTTTCCCTAGCATTAAAAGAACATTAGAAAACCAAGTGCTGGGCTTCCCTGGTGGTTCAGTGGTGAAGTATCCTCCTGCCAAATGCAGGAGACAAAGGTTTGATACTTGGTCTGGGAAGATCCTATGTGCCAATGGCATCTAAGTCTCTCTACCGCAACTACTGAAGCCCATGTGCCCTAGAGACTGTGTTCTTAAATATACACAACAAAGCACAACAAAGAATAGCCCCTACTCACTGCAGTGCAGCAACAAACACCCAACACAGCCAAAAAGAAAAAAGAAAATCAAGTGCCTACTGCCAAGCCTACTTAAGTAAACTCTACTCTGTATCTGCTGTCTCATCACTAGGACTAGTTGAAAGATGTAACAGTCATCACCCATTTTTCTAAATCATAAAAAAAAAATCAAGCTCTTTTAGGGAAACTCTTATGTATGCTTCTCCAGTTTTTTGTTTTAAAAAACAAAAACCCACAACAAACCCCCCTACCTCTATTAGTTTTCTTAAATCTTTTAATAATATTGTGCTTTTTTTTTTGAACTTTAAAAATGTATATACCTGGAGAGCTGCCTTATTATTTTAACTCCAAATCCTAGCTATTTTCAACTTTATCACTGAATTAAAAAAATCAGAAACCCGTGTACTTGACATTACCTTGATCCCTTGTAGAACAGCTTTTACTGAATTGTGCTTCAGCATTACGCTGTTGGGTTTCCACAGGGAGATCAACTTAACCACTTCTCACCTCTCATCACATGTAGGGGAAAAACCAGCCCTATAGTAAAAAAAGCTAACTCAATGTTGTCTCAGTGGTAGTGACGAATTTGAGTTAGATCACTTAAATTCAGTTTCAAAAAGAATGCATCATTGACAACATTGAATAAGGTTAACTTAGGCAACTAAAGCAAACAATTTCTTAATAAGAATAACAAATTACCATTATTTAAAAAACAAAAAAGCTAGTCTTTGATTTTACCTGCCAATGCCTCTGCTGTATCCTGAAATTTCTCAAAATGTTTCAGCTTTACTCTAGAATTGAGGGAAAAAAAAAAATGTTATGAGGGCACACTGATTTTGCAAATGCCACATATTTAGGAGAAGAGATAGTGGACTGCTTCCAAGGTATACACCAATAAAAGAAACTTTCTTGCCACTGCATACTGCTGCAAAGGTAGACACTGCCTGGTAGGCTACAGTCCATGGGGTCGCAAAGAGTCGGACACAACTGAGCGACTTCACTTTCCTTTCGTTTAGAACAACAGCAAAAAAATATGCCACCGTATCTAAGCAGGAAAGATGTTGAAGCTTCAACATAACTTCTGCTGCTTAAAGCTAGACACAGNTGCTTCCAAGGTATACACCAATAAAAGAAACTTTCTTGCCACTGCATATTGCTGCAAAGGTAGACACTGCCTGGTAGGCTACAGTCCATGGGGTCGCAAAGAGTCGGACACAACTGAGCGACTTCACTTTCCTTTCCTTTAGAACAACAGCAAAAAAATATGCCACCGTATCTAAGCAGGAAAGATGTTGAAGCTTCAACATAACTTCTGCTGCTTAAAGCTAGACACAGATGCCTTTTACTATATAGGATAGAAAAAGTGTAAGGGTCCCTCTTAATTTGAGAATCTCATTACACTGATTTATCCATTTAGTACAAGTGCCATGAAAAAATAACTGTTAGATCTAAATTTTGCTAACCTCACTTTCCCTCCTCCTCCCTATTCACTTATGTGCAAGGCAACATTGTTTTTTATCAAAACAAATACATTGTTAACCCATTGTTGTCTCAGTGGTAGTGACGAATATTTGAGTTAGATCATGCAAATTCAGGTCCAACAAGGATACATCATCGACAACAATGAATCAGGTTACTCAAACAACTAAACCATATAGCCCTTTAAAAGGGAAAACCAAAACCAGTCTTCCACTGAGTCTAAAGCAGTATTATCTTCAGCAATACAGTTCCCTTACCTAGTTGGGAAACATCCTAGTGGCACCTCAAATGCACACTTAACAATACAAAGATTTTAGGAAGAAAGCAGTTATTTCACCTTATTCTACCTCAACTCACTACCGACTTCACTAATCTGAAGTGGCATCTATTCATATCTCTATATTTGCATAAACACATATACAGCTGTACAACACGTACAAAAATGCAATCATGTTATATGTATTACTCTGAAGCAGTTTTCCGGTACACCATGTTTCTGTAATAGTTTAGTATGACATCTCTTTGGGTTCAATACTCTTTAGCAAGCTTAAGTAGTTTCCTTCGATTTTAGTGAGTTTTTATTAGCATTAGCAGATGAATTATCAAATATGCTTTGGCATTCAAGGACACAATGAAGAGATTAGTTAGGTCCTTACTAAGGACCACGTTCACCAAATTAGCTATTTTACAAGCCTTTTTGACTCTACCTTGAGGAAAAGCCAGCTTTCTCCCCCACCACTCATTTCTTAATCTGGGTATGAAGGTTATCATACTCTATTCTCTTGTCCAGAGACCTTGGGGAACACAAGTCTGTCTATCTAAGATTTATTAGCTAGTTATTTAACCACTTCAGGGTGAGTTAGGAAGTATCAGCCAAGAAGAGTAAATACACTAAGTTCAAATACATCTAAATATCACTAAGAGAATCTATAAGTTAAGTCTATTAGCAGTCCATGCTTTTTTCCTTTTTGGCCACACCTTGTGGCTTGTGGGATCTTAGTTCCCCAATCAGGGACTGAACCTGGGCCCTTGGCAGTGAGTGCTGAGTCCTAACCATTGAACTACCAGGAAATTCCTACAGCTTTCGACAATTATTACTTTAAACTTTATACTTAATTCAAAATCAATTTACAGTTTAAAACATCTTACAAAATAGTGATTTTTGGGTGCTTCCAATCTCATCTGCAATTAACACAAATTAATTGAGACAGCCTATGTTCCAGATAAAGAATCTAATAATTAGGCTCATACCACTGTTACTCCTGAAGCTGAGTTCAAAAAGTTATGTATATATTATACGAATGAGGGGGACACACCAACTTGCAGAACAAGGCAAAAACAAAAACAAACACCTCTAAATGTTAACTGGTAAGTTTTTAGTTTCACGAAGACTTACATTTTATTTGCTTTCTCTGGAGTTTCAAATTCTTTCCATAAACTGTCAACTTCTTGAAGTTTCTTTTCATTTAAAACCTGCAAATAAATGGATGGAATTTAAATTGATTTGGATATTTGTTAAAAACTTTCTATTTTTAGAGAGTCCCTTGACCCCTTCACAAAACCTATCATATTCACAAATCAAAAAATAAAAAATTTGCCTACTTTCTACAGAAAATTTGTTTATTGCTATGATCTCCATAATATGAAATTATTAAGGATTTCTCTAAAACTTAGATACCATTAGTTCTAAGACACATTCTGACGTAAGAAATTTTAACATGGGAAGGGGAAAAAGGGGCACTTTTGCCTATCAAACATAGTCATTAACATTTAGGTATATATTCCTCAAGACTTTTTGACTGTCTATGCTACATTTTATTAACGTGTACTTTCGGGAATCATGCTATATACTTAACACATCATGGACGTAATTCTAGGTTTTAACAAGAATTGCACTGTATGAATATAGCATCATTTATACCCTTTATGTATTTGTGTATGTATGTATACATGTATTTCTATAGGACAAATTACTGAAAAGGAGTTAAACGATCATATAAGAAATGCATGTCGATAGACTTTTGTCAAAATGCCTTCAAGAGCTTCTAACAGTTTCATTTAAATCAAGGATGAATGTAAGTTCTTATTTTCCTCACCAATACTAGGTGAGAAGTCAACTGTTCAAATATAAGCTAAGGTAGTATCAGTCCTAAAATGCAGTTCCCCCATATTTAACACCTTGAAACTGGGATGTCTTACAACTGATAGAAGGTCAGATTAATCAGCAGTGTAAAATAATGGCATATTATATTTGATGAAATACAGTATTATAGATATATATATTTTGCATGTGTTGTTTTATGTAAAGTTAGCTGATCAAATCAAAAATTATGCTTTACTGTTAAACTACACTTCATCAAATCCTTAACATCACAGAACATTTATAGAGTAAGACTTATTTCCCAGTTATAGCCTGATACATATTTCATGATAAAACATCAAGAAATTTTGTCAGAGTGGCAAGATGATTTTAAGGATCTGCATTGTTTAAATTTAACCCCAAACAGAGTCAAATCAAATATATTTACAGAACTGGAAAAACAGGAATCAGAGTAAGGTGAGGTAAGGTAAGGTAAGGTGAAGTCGCTCAGTCATGTCCAACTCTTTGCGACCCCATGGACTGTTGCCTACCAGGCTCCTCTGTCCATGGGATTCTCCAGGGGATCTTCCCGACCCAGGGATCAAACCCAGGTCTCCTGCATTGGAGGCAGACGCTTTAACTTCTGAGCCACCAGGGAAGCCAATAATGAAGTAGTAAATGCAAAGCACACTTTGTATTGAAAAAGTACAAGATGTGAACTGTTCTATTTTTGTCATGAAAACTTTAGAACCCAAAGACATTTCATCAAATCTCAAGAAAGCACTGAAACCTGTAATTCAAAGTTATTTTTTTGAAATAATTCACAGAATAGTTGTGGTTTTTGAAAATAGTTCACTCAGAATATGATCAACCATAACCAAAGTCTAATGATTGCTGAGAGGATATGTACCACCAAATAGGGGATATGACTCATGAGTAAAACTCATATTTTTTCTAGTTGAAAATCAAGTATATTTGAAGATAATATTTGGATAGCAAAACTGACATATTTAAGAGATATTATCAGTATTCACTAAGTTAAAGCACCAAAGGAAATGTAATGAAATCATGTTAATTGATGACCACTGAAAGGTCTTCAAACAAAACCTTGGTTACAGTTACGTTCCCATTTGTGGGCAACATATTGAAACAAACATGAAGTCTGAACAAAAATAAAATTAGGCCACATTTTCTGTTATACATTTGTCTCAAACTTTTAATCATTCATTTTCAGACAAGGAAATCTGAAACATTAGTGTGCAAAATTCATTTAGAGTTTATCATTTTGAATTAAGATGGAATGAATAGCTTAGCTATTGTTACCATTAAAATCTTTAGCACTGCTGTTATATTATTTTACTATAAAAAGCACTATATGTACTTACATTTATAAAAGTGAGTTACATAGTATGTAATTATAATCAATAAAGCTGGAAAAATATATTGCCTAGTAATCATGTTATATAGGAACTTTGGTATTCACATTAAAAAAACTTTGAGCTCCTCAAAAAATAAAGGAACACACAACACTATGCTAACAGCAGCACTGTACAATGTGACTGATGAATTAAAATTAAAAATTCCATCTCCCCAGCTTTACCAGTCACATTTCAAGTGCTACATGCTGAATCGAAGAAGGAATGGCAACCCACTCCAGTATTCTTGCCTGGAGAATCCCATTGACAGAGAGGAGCCTGGCAGGCCATGTTCCATAGGGTCGCAGAGAGACTAAGCACGCATGCACCCACATAGCTGTATGCAGCTACTGGCTACCACACTGGGAGGCACAGCTAGGAAAGATCTGGGATAGTAAAGGATTGGGATAGTAAGGCTTAAGAATGTTGAGTCTTATTCTGTGTGCCATGTGACATAAGGAACACAGGCTTGAGTTTCTGCAACGATCTACAAATAATTTTTTTAGATATTGTCTCTGCATTTATATATAACTTTATCAAGGAGTAACAATTATTTAGTTTTAAATTCTTTTTGAATCACTCTGTATATACAGATATGCATTTATGGGGTCATGATATAAAATGTATTCCTTTAAAAAAAAAGTCTGAAAAAATGTTCATAAAGGATTCTCATTCAAGGGTGAATTTTAGGCAACCAATATATCAATAATTTTATACTCCAGCATTTTGAAAGATCATAGGAAAGGGAGCTAACAACTTTGTACTGCATATTTACACACAGATATTTCATATACACTAAGATTCACCCCCTTTAAGGTGTACATTTACTTTCTAGGAATTTTCACAAAATTGTGCAACCATCACTTATCCAGAATATTCTGGAAGTCTATTTTATTCAGAATCAATAACTGCTACTAATACCAAATATTTATAAATGAAACACATTTCAATATATTCAAGCCTTTAGTTATTTCTAATATTGGGTTACATTACAGAAAAGAAAATTTAACAATTTTGAACAAAAAACTTGCACATAAACATTAAAAACTGCAATAGAATACTCAAGACTTAGTTTCATGGAGAGTTCTCTTTATTAACAGAAATCAACAATCCATCATATGACTTTATACTTTATGACCCAGATCTAGAAACCATACAATTGCTAAGCCAATTCCACCCCACCATTAGAGGCAACTACTAACAATGCAAAGTTACCCACCCCTCTTAGCATCCAGATCAGGACAGTACACATTAACATCACTTTAGATGAAATTCATCCACAGACACAGACTCAAAATACAATACTATGTTGGCTAAGAGAATTTGGGGCCATGGGCAGAACTCTTAAGAATTTAGAAAAGACTGCAGGAAGCTGGGGAAAAGCTTAATAGAGCTGTTGACAGGCTCTAAGGCACTTTAGGCTCTTAAAACTGCTAATATTACAATCTCAGACAACAATGAGAGGAAAAAATAAGCAAAATCAGCTTTGGGTTAATTATCTTATTGGTTTTCTTACAAATAACAAACATTTACTTTAACATGCAAACAGGTATATTTTCAAATGCCAAAAGAATCTTGGAAAAATAGAACGAAAAATGTCCCCAAGTATTTTGGTATATACTCTTTCAGACTCTCTGCACCCACACCAAATAGTTTTAAAATTCATAACCATACCACGTATTTTACCTAGCACTTCTTTTGCCTTGTAGGTACATATGAAAATTTTTTGCTTTGCTATATTCCTAGAGATCGAGTGCCAGGCACGTGGGTGGCACCTAATTTACCTCATTCTTCCTAACATCTCAACAGCATCGAACTATATGCACGCCCCACTGTTCAATTATTTTCTTGCTGATGAACTGAAAGTTAATCTTCCTTATTAAAACAGCGAACTCAAATTGGTTACCTCCAGCTCAGATTTCTTCTCTGGGCTTCAAACTTGAAAGGACCATTGTATTTCCAAGTTTAACAGACAGTAAAAGCTTCACATAGCCCAAACTGGAACTCTACTATCCTCCCCTCTCCCAGCCCCCAAATCCCGAAAACTTTTCTTCCCTTCCCTACCTCCACACACCCAACTTTTTAAACGCAAATCTCGCAAACTTCAAAATCCGTCAGCCAATCCTGTCAATTCTACCTCCTATTCTCCGCAAAGAAACTTCATTAACAAAGCTAGATGAGGCAATTTCTGTTAAAACCTTCCAATCATTTCTCAAAACTCTCAGAAGAAAATCTAAACCAGGTATCATAACCGGTAAGATTCTAACGTGGCTCTTGCTCACCTAACTGGGCCAAAACCTTTTACCGAACCGGATGCCCCCAATAGCGCGGCCACGTGTTCAGTGAAACATGCGCCTCCCAGGCCCAAAATCTTCCCCTTCCTTTCAGAGCAGGGGGACAGAAAAGGCACCCACGCGATCCTGAACACTGTTGTCCTCTCCTACAGCTTTCCCTCTCACCTCCTGCCCAACATCCACCTTCCCCCTCCAAGAGCTCAATCTCCCACCGACCTTAAAGATGGCGTAGCCGACGGACGTTTCGAACAGCACCAGCATGGTGAGGACGGGTCAGGGCGCTGCGCGGCTCGCCGCGAGCTCTCCTACCAGTGAAAAAAGACCAAACCTACGCTCCCCAAAGGCCCGTAAGGCCGTGGCTGGCCAAAGACCAGCCTTCCCGCAAGAAGCAAACCACGTTGCCTAAACGTTCTACACCACACTACAATCAGAACACCCGAACGGGAGCGTTCCTCGCTTAGGCTTCTGGGACATGACCTCACTTCCGCCAGATGACGTACCACATAGAGCGCCCTGACTTCTGGTATGTTCCCGCCACAGACAATCACAAAAAGATCGCGAGATTTCTTCCAAACAAAATGAGCTTTCACACTNTCCTCGCTTAGGCTTCTGGGACATGACCTCACTTCCGCCAGATGACGTACCACATAGAGCGCCCTGACTTCTGGTATGTTCCCGCCACAGACAATCACAAAAAGATCGCGAGATTTCTTCCAAACAAAATGAGCTTTCACACTGTTGCTGCTGCTGCTGCTACGTTTTCAGTCGTGTCCGACTCTGTGCGACCCAATAGGCGGCCGCCCACCAGGCTTCCCCGTCCCTGGGGTTCTCCAGGCAAGAACACTGGAGTGGGTTGCCATTTCCTTTCTAATGCATTAAAGTGAAAAGTGAAAGTGAAGTCGCTCAGTCGTATTCGACTCTTAGCGACCCCAAGGACTACAGCCTACCAGGCTCCTCTGTCCATGGGATTTTCCAGGCAAGAGTACTGGAGTGGGGTGCCATTGCCCTCTCCATTTACACTGTTAGGCTCAGGGAACTCTGAAAGCGAAAAACTTCGCTTCTGATTACTGATTTTTGAACTCCCATATATGATGTATTTTACCTTGAGAGAAATGCGGAGCTGTCTCCTGTGTTTGCCTTAAGCAACTGGAATTTGGGAAATGCCACTAACTTTACTCCCCGATCGCCCTGCCTTGATGTGAAGTCCTCAGAGTGCCGTGACTCTCAGTTTACCTGGAAACGCTTATAACCGTAATCTCTGGCCAAACTGATTTTTATAACCTAGATGTTGTTCAAATGTATGTAGGTCATTCCCATTTTTGCTGCAAGGACTCTAGTATGCTTAGACTTTATGTTCCTGTTTTAGTATAATTTACTTTTCTGGGTCTTTTCAGTCTCAGTACCTGTTATTCCACCAGTGTGGCTTCCAATAGGAATAAAATTTCCTTCCCACTTCCCAGGCCCTGTAGGCAGATTGCTGATAAATGTTCAGTTGCAACATGTTGAAAGGTTTTCCAGTAGTCACGTTTGGATGTCAGAGTTGGACTATAAAGAAAGCTGTGTGCCGAAAAATTGATGCATTTGAACTGTGGTGTTGGAGAAGACTCTTGAGAGTCCCTTGGACTGCAAGGAGATCCAACAAGACCATCCTAAAGGAGATCAGTTCTGAATATTCATTAGGAGGGTCTCCTGAATTGCAGGTGGATTCTTTACCAATTGAGCTATCAGGGAAGCTCATTCTAGTAAGAAGAAACAGAAAATACATAAATATCTAGTATAGTAGATATAGATAGTACAGAGGAAAAGCAGGAGAGAAGTAGATATTTTAGGATAATCAGGAAAGGCTTCATTAAGAAGATTACATTTGAATAAATGAGGACACATAGAGGAAAAGAGGCAAACAGAACAGCATATTCAGAGTCACCAAGGCAAGAGGGTGCCTTGCCTTGGTACATTCTTAGAACAGTAGGACCAGTATTGGAGTGACTCTAAATGACCTAATGAATTAGAATTCTTATCAATGTAACAACTAGTATATTTTTTGGTTTTCAGTGCTTGTCATGTGATATAGTCCTCATAAGAAACTTGGGCAGTAGATACTCTTATTGTAAGCATCATTTTCCTTCTCAGAAAAGTTAAGTAATCCAACCCAAGTTTTTCCCTTATCATACTCATGGGCCTTATGTAAATCAAATGCATCTGTTTCAGTTGAGTTCCTGTCTAGGTCCATTCCAGGGTTTTGTGAACATTGAGACACAAACTTTGGGGACTACTCTATCCAGAGAACACAAAGGTGATCTGTATTCTGGTGACAAACCAGTCTAAGAAAGTCTCATCTCTGACCAGCTAAAATATGGTTTTGCCCATGCATTATGTTCTTTTGAGCTTGGACAAAATGAGCATTCCCTCTAACTAATCAGCTCTGAATACATGGCCAGAATTGAGCTTCTGAAATTAAAAGATGCTTGCTCCTTAGAAGAAAAGCTGTGACCAACCTAGACAGCATATTAAAAACCTGAGACATTACTTTGCCAACAAAAGTCCTTCTAGTCAAGACTATGCTTTTTCCAGTAGTCATGTATGGATGTGAGAGATGGACCATAAAAAAACCTGAACACCGAAGAACTGATGCTTTTGAACTGTGGTGTTGGAGAAGACTCTTGAGAGTCCCTTGGACTGCAAGGAGATCCAACAAGTCCATCCTAAAGGAGATCAGTCCTGGGTGTTCATTGGAAGGACTGA
>SJYV01042000.1:290109-300840 GCA_006410875.1 Neotragus pygmaeus
TTTTCCATAACTCAGTTGAATGGATCTGAAAGATGTCCAGAACTGGGTTGTCACTGGCAAACGGGATACAGAGATGAGGAGTTTCATTTATGCATCCTCTTATTGACTGAATAAATATCTGTTGGGTGCTTGCTGTATACCTGGCGCTGTGCTTGGTGATACAGAGATTCTCCTATTTGTGTCGATTTGGCCAGAACTTACTATCCTTTTCTACGTTGAGGGGAGATGGGAGCTGTGATATTTAAATATCACCGCAGGGCAAACCAGAGATCATCCCTGCCCAGAGGAGGCTGCCTGGCTCCTGGGGGTTGAAAGGGTCGGGTGCCAGTTCACAATTTTCGCCTTGTTTCTACTAATGAGGTGTAGCAGCCTCTAATCTGGGGCTGGCAATCTCCTCAAATTCCCTTGAGGGAAATTTTCCCTACTGTGGCCTTTTCTTTCTCTTTTAAGTTTTGAAGGCTTGTCATAAAGGAATTTAGGGGCTTCCTCAGTGGCTCAGCAGTAAAGAGTCTGCCTGCAGTGCGAAAGGCCTGGGTTTAATCCCTGGGTTAGGAAGATTCCCTGGAGAAAGAAACGGCAACCCACTCCGGTATATTTGCCTGGGAAATCCCATGGACAGAGGAGCCTGGCAGGTTACAGTCCCTGTGGTCGCAAAGACTAGGACACAACTGAGTGACTAAGCGCACATGTACCCACTCCCCCTGCNGCCTGGGTTTAATCCCTGGGTTAGGAAGATTCCCTGGAGAAAGAAACGGCAACCCACTCCGGTATATTTGCCTGGGAAATCCCATGGACAGAGGAGCCTGGCAGGTTACAGTCCCTGTGGTCGCAAAGACTAGGACACAACTGAGTGACTAAGCGCACATGTACCCACTCCCCCTGTAGGCAGTGAGGATTTTCAGGGAAAAGCTGCCAGAGAAGAGGGAAGTCCAGAGAAGTGAGCCCCTACTTTGGTGCCATTTCTCACTTTGTAGAATCTGTTAACCCAAAGGTGATGACTATGGGAATGAGAAAGTGAACATAAAGCAGTGGCTGAGAGATAGGGAAGCTAAACAGAGCTTTGGGGGTGAGGGGTCAAAAACTATAGAGTTCAGTTGAAGAAAACATTTTTTTCCAAGGATATGTGTGGTGGTGGTAGTTTAGTTACTAAGTTGTGTCCAACTCTTGTGACCCCAAGGACTGTAGCCTTCCAGGCTCCTCTGTCCATGAGATCCTCCAGGCAAGAATACTGGAATGGGTTGCCATTTCCTTCTCCAGGGTTATCACTTATCAAAACTAACCATAGGCTAGGCCTTAAAGCAAGTCTCAACAAAGTCCAAAGCACAGAAGTTGTGTACAGAATATTCTCTGAGATTAATAGAGATATTCTTTGAGATATTAAAAACAAAAAGATAAGTAGAAAATTACCATACATTTTGAAATTAAGGAATAAACTTCTAAATAATCCATGAGTTAAAGAAGAAATCCCAGTGAACATTATAAAATATTTTTAGTTAAACAATAATGAAAATATGAAAATTATATGTCAAATTTTGTGGGAGGACGCTGAAGCTACATATAGAGTGAAAACTTTTATAGATGATGAAGAATATAAAGTTAAAAATCAGTGATCTCAGTATTAACTTCAAGAAGCTAGAAAAAGAACAGATTAAACCCAAAGAAAGCAGAAGGAAGGAAGTAGGATAAAAGCAGAAATAAAATAGCAAGAAACATACAACATAGAGAATCAAGAAATTTAAAAGTTGGTTTTTGAAATGATTGATAAAATTAATACAACTCTGATGAGACTGTTCAAGAAAAATAGAGAAAGTATAAACAAACAATATTAGGAATAAAAAGGTGGGCATCTAACTGATTTTACAGATATTAAAAAGATAACAAAATAGTTATATACTTTACATCTGATACATAATAGTTTCAGAATAAGGCTTCCCTGTTAGCTCAGCTGGTAAAGAATCCACCTGCAATGTAGGAGACCCCAGTTTGATTCCTGGGTTGGGAAGTTCCCCTAGAGAAGGGATAGGCTATCCACTCCAGTATTCTTGGGCTTCCCATGGTGGCTCAGATGGTAAAAAAATCTGCCTGCAATGCAGAAGACCTGGGTTGATCCCTGGGTTGGGGAGATTCCCTGGAGGAGGGCATGGCAATCCACTCCAGTATTCTTCCCTGGAGAATCCCCATGGACAGAGGAGCTTGGCAGGCTACAGTCCATGAGGTTGCAAAGAGCTGGACATGACTGAGTGACTAAGCACAGCACTGTTTCAGAATAACATTGGTAACACAGTTGTTAATACTAAATTCATTTAAGATTTGTGTTTTTTGTCTCTAGAAGATATTCCATTTGCTGGGTACAATCAAATTATTGTCCTTTAAATAATTCCTTACTAATTTTTAGATCGTTAATTTCACAGTTTAGGTTGAACTGATTTTTTAAAGAGGAAAATATAAGACATGTTACTGATACTATGTCCCAACTTTTTTTTAATGAGATTTAGTGACTTAAGTAAACTACTTTGTTTAGAAATGCTTCCCCTTGTTAAGTTCATCTGTTTTTATCTGAGGAGGCTATTTTCCTTTTGATTTCCAAAAAAAATTTACTCTGACATTAGTCAATATTTAACAGGTTTTTAAAAATGGATTTGTTGCAATAAATACAATATACTTAAAATTTTGAAATCAGAAACATAAAATAGGCTAGGTCCAAAAATCACTCCAAAGAGCATCTAAGTCATATTTGACACTAAAAAGCAAGAAGTCAAATTTTTCATTCTATGTTTTTTTTCCCTTTGACTCAATTTTTTTCTCTTCCTTTTCTTAAAAAAAAAAAAAGAAAATTCTCTATCTTCTTAATTCTTTCCCCAGTGAGAAAATAATGAGTGTGGCAATTACAGACTTCACCAGTTTCTAATTTTAGGCACTTTTTATTCATATCAAACATATAGTTTTATTGAAAAAGCTTCATCTTCAGAGATAATAGGGAAATTATTAAAAAAAACAGGAATAGTTGAAATTATAAGCCTGTTGATCTGCCAATGGATGGGAAATCCTTCCACTTTGTGTTACTTTGCTTTTGCACCTGAGGCAAAAGGTACCACATTTTAACAAAGGCCATTTTCCCACCATTTCTTACTTTTACTTTTTACACCTTTTCCAGCCCTTCAAAATGTTCCAACTAGCAATGGCTTCCACAGATAGGGCTTAATTCCCTCAAATAGCAAAGAAATTGTTTATCCCTCACTTCAGGAATTTATTCTTGGCTGGTTTGTCCATCAGTTAACAAAGCTGTGGAATTCTGCTTCATCCAGAGTATCCGGCTAGTGTAGGAAAACACTGTTATTCTTTTTTGGAGAAGGGAAGGAGAGCTGGTGACAAAAAATAATGGCCCAGGGCATGGGTGCAGAATAGATTTGCAGGTAACATTTCATTTTAATTTCTTCAAGAATTTTGTTTGAGAAACACTAAAAGATTGGTTAAAGTTCTTCCTGTTTCCCAGTCTTTCCAATAGTACTTTCAGACCAGCATTCTTTAGTTTAAACACTTGTTCTTCCTCTTTAACCTTGGCCACTGGTTCACTGGCTTCCCCAAGCCCTGCTGTCTTCTAGGGCTAAGTTGCTTCAGTTGTGTCTGACTCTTTGCGACCCTATGGACAGCAGACTTCTAGGTTTCTCTGTCCAAGGGTTTCTCCAGGCAAGAATACTGGAGTTGGATGCCATTTCCTACTCCAGGAGATCTTCCCAACTCAGGTATCAAAC
This sequence comes from Neotragus pygmaeus, assembly GCA_006410875.1. Classification (NCBI taxonomy): domain Eukaryota; kingdom Metazoa; phylum Chordata; class Mammalia; order Artiodactyla; family Bovidae; genus Neotragus; species Neotragus pygmaeus. The sequence continues at coordinate 293,862 of SJYV01042000.1, forward strand.
GCTTGTCACTTTCCTCTCCTGCACTGTCAGGCGTGTTCTTTACCCCTAGCGCCACCTAGGAAGCCCACTGTCCTCTAGAGTGGCTTTAATTTTTATGTTATAACTCATTTTATAACACCCTAATCTTATATTCCTCTATCCCTTGATTTCTCAGAACACTTTAGCCACTCACTTCCAAGACCACACCCTACTCCTTGTTATAACCAAGAATTTCTCACCTCTGAAATCTTAAGACACTCTATTATTGTCACACACCTGAGGAATGTAAGGCCTCCTGGCAATAACTGTGGATTACCTTGTCTGTGATTCTCAAGCTGAGGAGTGACGAAGAAAGGAACTAACTCCTAAGTGCATTCATCTGAATCTAGGAGGTTTGCTTAATTTGAAAACCTCCACAGATGACTTTGATGGGCATCCTACAGGTAGCATTTATCCTGCCCTCTCTACCTGATATAAATCACTGAAGGAACTGGAGTAAATGTCTCCTGTGTTCTAATACTGACATGTCACTTATTTGTGTGAATTCAATCTCTCTTGTCTCTGTTTTTGCATCTATTAATACAAGATAAGGATAGTATTATCACTTACCTTATAGGATTAAGTAAAATAACAAACACATAGTACCTGGAAGAGGGTCTGCCGGTAAATAAATGTTAAGAATGATCATCATCATCAACATTTATATGCCAGTGATTTCCAAATCTCTTATCTTCAGCCTGGGTTTCTCTCAGTTCAGTTCAGTTCAGTTGCTCAGTTGTGTCCGACTCTTTGCGACCGCATGAATCGCAGCACGCCAGGCCTCCCTGTCCATCACCATCTCCTGGAGTTCACTCAGACTCATGTTCATCGAGTCCGTGATGCCATCCAGCCATCTCAACCTCTATCGTCCCCTTCTCCTCCTGCCCCCAACCCTTCCCAGCATCAGAGACTTTTCCAATGAATCAACTCTTCACATGAGGTGGCCAAAGTACTGGAGTTTCAGCTTTAGCATCATTCTTTCCAAAGAAATCCCAGGGCTGATCTCCTTCAGAATGGACTGGTTGGATCTCCTTGCAGTCCAAGGGACTCTCAAGAGTCTTCTCCANATTAAATTGAACCATTGACTCTTTGGAATAGGTCTTAAACTCTTTTACTTCTGTGCCTCCCTTTACACTATCATTGTCTAGAATGCTCCACACTGTCCTCACAGTTTCATGTGTCAAAATTGAGAGATGTTATGGGGTGGGAGGTGGGAGGGGGATTCAGGACTGGGAGCTCGTGTACACCTGTAGTGGATTCATGTCGATGTATGGCAAAGCCAATAGAGTATTGTAAACTAAAATAAAGTAAAAAATAAAAAAATAAATAAATAAATTGTCTTCCTCAGACTTCCCTGGTGGTCCAGGGGTAAGTCTCCATGCATTAACTATAGGGGATACAGATTTGATCCCTGGTCAGGGAAGTTCCACCTAGCAGTTGGTGTAGCCTCCCCCCAAAATTGTCTTCCTCTTTCAAGGTCCTTCCATGAAGCCTTTTTAAAAAAAGATTTATCTATATTTATTTATTTATGGCTTCATTGAGTCTTCATTGCTCCATATGAGCCTTCTCCAGTTGCAGAGAGTGGGGGCTACTTTATAGTTGTGTTGTGTGGCCTTCAATTGCAGTTATGTTCCTACTGTTGACAATATTCTCTTCTCTTGGTTTTGAGCTTGACACAGACAGAGATATCAGGAGGTCAAAAGATATTTGCTAAAAATAAGAAACAAAAATCTGCCTTGTAGTATGGTTATCTGTACATTTGATTAATCCGTAATCCCTACTTTATCTCCATTTTAGGCACTTTAACAGTTGGGTCTCTATTTTGCTCATTTGTCAGTTTGCTTCAGAGTAAAGTACAATGTTGTATACTTATTGTTCCATTTATTTTTCATGAAATAATTGTTAAATGTCTACTACCTGCTAGAAACTATAGGTGCTGAGGTAAAGCCCCTTAGTTCTGGAATTAGAAAACCTGAATTCAGATGCTATCCCTTCTCCTCACTGGCTGTGACACTGGGCAAGTTTCTCAGAATTTAAAGGCCTTGAGTTCCTTATCTGTAAAATAATGGTGACAATATGATTATGGGGGGGATGATGATGATGGCTAATGTTCTGTGTACTGGGCCAGAATCAGGATCAAGAACTAATGTCTTTGCCATCAAACTTCAACTATAAATTGATTAAATGGAGATAAATGTGCTGGTGCTTTCTATTGCTCATAGAATGAAATTCAATTTACTTACAATGGCCTAAAGCCAAGACCTGCAAGCTCTGACTCCTCCCTATCCATCCATACCATTCTGACCACTCACTTGCTTGCTTTGAGGGGACTGTTTTCTGTCTGTCAAGCAAGATGAGTAACTTTCCGTTTTAGTCTTTCACACTGTCACATGATCTTCTCATTTCCTTGTTGACCTCAACAACACTTTCTCTCAGAAGACTTTACAACCACTTTATCTAAAGTAGCCCTCTGCTTACCATCTCCCTCATCATCCAGTTATTCTCTCTGACCTCATTTATCCTAATAGATATTCTTTGCCAATATCTTCACTTTTTGGGGGGGGTCTGATGGTTTCTTATTGATAGCCTACTTCCCCTACCAGAAGGTAAGCATCATTAAATTTGAGCCTGCTTGACACGACTGAGCAACTGAACTGAACTGTGTGCTATTTGCTAATCTAGTTACAATGTCTGGGACAGTACTCAACCAAATCAGGTACTCCCCAAATAGAATCATATGCATAAGGGAAAAAATAAATACTCTTTAGGTTGTTAAGAACGTTAAATGCAGAGTGTCTGGCAAAAAATAAAAATAAAAATATTTTATTATCATTATTACTAATGATACCAAGAAATTGTCTCCAATTTTGTACAGTTCACAGTCTAGAGAGGAAGATATAGGTGTGTGTAACAAGCCAACTATAGTAATAGTGCTGCATGAATTGGGCTTTTGTGATCTGGGAAAATGTATATATGCTTACGAAATATTTGCTGAATTGTTGGTTTTCATTTGAATGGTCTTTAAAAATGGCCTAAGAATGAGCACAGGATGAGAATGGAGGCTGGAGCCCATGCCAATCCTTGTAAATAGACTGAACATTTTGTTACCTTCAGTAGTAATAGTATACTTTCCAAGACAGAGTATTCCAGTGTAGGGAAAGGCTATGTTATATTTGTTAACTTTATGATCTGCTCTGTCATAATACATATCTTGGTGCAGATCATATTTATGCTTTCATGACCTTTTTTCTCTCCCCCCTAGTGCATATATCAAAGAGGTATTTGTAAGGTGCAGCCATTCCCAAGGTCTCTTTGAGACCTCCCAAATTAAATCTACTCTAAATTAAGGAGCATCCTTGTAGCTTCAGAACCAGACCTCTGCCCTCCCTCTTCTAACCTGTTTGTTGCTCCTTGTTCTGTAAACATTTCGAGGCTGCCACTTCCCTCTTTATTGCTTCCTTTGCCTATGCCCTGTAATCACTCTCCCCAATTTTAAAGTTTATACTTGCATCTTCATAAAATGTTCCGTATCTGCATGTCCTCTCCTCTTACCAACTTGTGGTAATTAGATTTACTCTTATGAAATACATCTCAATCTATTAGAAAATCTTGGGAGCACAGTTGTGGAGATAAGACTGACCTCTCAAATTTTATGACTAGAACCATAATGTTTCCCTGTTGATAAATTATAGATAAAGCAAGGCAGTTTCTTTTCCCACCATGATTTCTGTTTGGGCATGTTAAAACTGCCAAACAGTAAGAGAGAGACAATACGATCATTTTTTCTCGTTGGTTGATTTCCCACATCAGGGATATGCATTAACAGGGGTTTCAGTAAGAACATTAATTTCATTTTAAAATAAGGAAATACACAAACAAGGTCTTCGTGTTATGTAGAAAATATATTACTGTTAGAAATGGATCTGGTGAGTCATCGCTAAGTACTTTCAGTTTGTTGATTCTGTAGATGCACAAGTTCAAAGATCAAGTAACGCCCATCAGATCTGATGAGATACTAATGACGATTACCCTTCTGGTGATACTATCATTGAACTGGTTAAAAGTAGCAAAGAATCTGCCATGACTCTTTCTGAGGGCATAACAGGACTCTGATGGGAAAACGGGGAAGGGAGGCACTGGGCCTGGGTGAATGGGTAATGATTGCAATTGACTCACTGTTAGAAGGAACAAGATCAACAACAACACTTTGCCTCTTCAGATTATCAGGCAATAGATTTCTGGTGAGTAACATGTTCAGGGAATCTCTGCCCTAGAACTTGAAAAAGATTGAAATAAAATCCCAGAAAAATTAATGCATGCTGCTAGAAGAAGAGATTTCAGGTGGTAGTGGTCATTTAAATAAACAATAAGAATAATAACAGTCTTCCCTGTAGCTCAAATGGTAAAGAATCTGCCTGCCATTCAGGACACCAGGGTTCGATTCCTGGGTTGGGAAGTTCCTCTGGAGAAGGGAATGGCAATCCACTCCAGTATTCTTGCCTGGAGAATTCCATGGACAGAGAAACCTGGTGGGCTACAGTCCATGGGGGTTGCAAAGAATCAGACACGACTGAGTGACTAACACACAAACAAGAATAATAACAATTAGAACAGTACATGGAAGAGACAATACACACGTAATAGCAATATAATAACAGACAACTCCAGAGAAATGTAGAGCTAGTGATGGTAGCCAAGAATTTAGCACCAAAGGATTGATGCTTTTGAACTGTGTTGTTGGAGAAGACTCTTGAGAGTCCCTTGGACTGCAAGGAGATCCAACCAGTCCATTCTGAAGGAGATCAGCCCTGGGATTTCTTTGGAAAGAATGATGCTAAAGCTGAAACTCCAGTACTTTGGCCACCTCATGTGAAGAGTTGATTCATTGGAAAAGTCTCTGATGCTGGGAAGGGTTGGGGGCAGGAGGAGAAGGGGACGATAGAGGTTGAGATGGCTGGATGGCATCACGGACTCGATGAACATGAGTCTGAGTGAACTCCAGGAGATGGTGATGGACAGGGAGGCCTGGCGTGCTGCGATTCATGCAGTCGCAAAGAGTCGGACACAACTGAGCAACTGAACTGAACTGAACTGAGAGAAACCCAGGCTGAAGATAAGAGATTTGGAAATCACTGGCATATAAATGTTGATGATGATGATCATTCTTAACATTTATTTACCGGCAGACCCTCTTCCAGGTACTATGTGTTTGTTATTTTACTTAATCCTATAAGGTAAGTGATAATACTATCCTTATCTTGTATTAATAGATGCAAAAACAGAGACAAGAGAGATTGAATTCACACAAATAAGTGACATGTCAGTATTAGAACACAGGAGACATTTACTCCAGTTCCTTCAGTGATTTATATCAGGTAGAGAGGGCAGGATAAATGCTACCTGTAGGATGCCCATCAAAGTCATCTGTGGAGGTTTTCAAATTAAGCAAACCTCCTAGATTCAGATGAATGCACTTAGGAGTTAGTTCCTTTCTTCGTCACTCCTCAGCTTGAGAATCACAGACAAGGTAATCCACAGTTATTGCCAGGAGGCCTTACATTCCTCAGGTGTGTGACAATAATAGAGTGTCTTAAGATTTCAGAGGTGAGAAATTCTTGGTTATAACAAGGAGTAGGGTGTGGTCTTGGAAGTGAGTGGCTAAAGTGTTCTGAGAAATCAAGGGATAGAGGAATATAAGATTAGGGTGTTATAAAATGAGTTATAACATAAAAATTAAAGCCACTCTAGAGGACAGTGGGCTTCCTAGGTGGCGCTAGGGGTAAAGAACACGCCTGACAGTGCAGGAGAGGAAAGTGACAAGCGTTTGATACCTGAGTTGGGAAGATCTCCTGGAGTAGGAAATGGCATCCAACTCCAGTATTCTTGCCTGGAGAAACCCTTGGACAGAGAAACCTAGAAGTCTGCTGTCCATAGGGTCGCAAAGAGTCAGACACAACTGAAGCAACTTAGCCCTAGAAGACAGCAGGGCTTGGGGAAGCCAGTGAACCAGTGGCCAAGGTTAAAGAGGAAGAACAAGTGTTTAAACTAAAGAATGCTGGTCTGAAAGTACTATTGGAAAGACTGGGAAACAGGAAGAACTTTAACCAATCTTTTAGTGTTTCTCAAACAAAATTCTTGAAGAAATTAAAATGAAATGTTACCTGCAAATCTATTCTGCACCCATGCCCTGGGCCATTATTTTTTGTCACCAGCTCTCCTTCCCTTCTCCAAAAAAGAATAACAGTGTTTTCCTACACTAGCCGGATACTCTGGATGAAGCAGAATTCCACAGCTTTGTTAACTGATGGACAAACCAGCCAAGAATAAATTCCTGAAGTGAGGGATAAACAATTTCTTTGCTATTTGAGGGAATTAAGCCCTATCTGTGGAAGCCATTGCTAGTTGGAACATTTTGAAGGGCTGGAAAAGGTGTAAAAAGTAAAAGTAAGAAATGGTGGGAAAATGGCCTTTGTTAAAATGTGGTACCTTTTGCCTCAGGTGCAAAAGCAAAGTAACACAAAGTGGAAGGATTTCCCATCCATTGGCAGATCAACAGGCTTATAATTTCAACTATTCCTGTTTTTTTTAATAATTTCCCTATTATCTCTGAAGATGAAGCTTTTTCAATAAAACTATATGTTTGATATGAATAAAAAGTGCCTAAAATTAGAAACTGGTGAAGTCTGTAATTGCCACACTCATTATTTTCTCACTGGGGAAAGAATTAAGAAGATAGAGAATTTTCTTTTTTTTTTTTTAAGAAAAGGAAGAGAAAAAAATTGAGTCAAAGGGAAAAAAAACATAGAATGAAAAATTTGACTTCTTGCTTTTTAGTGTCAAATATGACTTAGATGCTCTTTGGAGTGATTTTTGGACCTAGCCTATTTTATGTTTCTGATTTCAAAATTTTAAGTATATTGTATTTATTGCAACAAATCCATTTTTAAAAACCTGTTAAATC
>SJYV01042000.1:309291-338469 GCA_006410875.1 Neotragus pygmaeus
GGAGGGGAGCGCGGAATGGGGGAGGGGGCGGCCGGTGGGGACTGGGCTGAAGAGGGAGGGGAGTAGACTATGGCAGGAGATGCCTGGGCCTGCCGCGGGCCTCTAGGAGCCACCCTGCCCCTCTCCGGGCTGGCTCTTCACCCCCACAGAGCCTCTGGTCGCGGCCTCCCTCCAGTCGTCCCTGTCTTTTCTCCGGGGCGGACCAGGTGCAGAGCCCAGCTTCCACTTTCCCAAGAGGGTCCCTGAGGATCCCGCCCGCCTGCCTCTCCGGAGGACTCACTGCAGAAGCAGGGCCCTAGGCCCCAGTTATGTAACGGGAGAGAATCCTTGCCCCGGAGGCTCTGTGGCCCTGAAAAGCGGGTGGACTCCACTCCTTGATTCTTGGTCTTTAGATAGTCACGAAGTGGGACGTGGGGACGGAGGGAGGGAGACGTTGTCTCGTGTTGCTGAGAACCTCGAAAGCTCCGCTTTCCATTTGGATTGCAGCTAGGCCGCCGCTGCTCTGCTCTTGAGTGTTTCTCCGTGTGGGGGTGCAGAGCTGTCGCTTCTTTCCTTGTACTTTCCCATTTCTCACTCGGGATTGGTTCAGTAGCTCTCCAGTTGGAAGAGAGCACTCAGAATAACCAAGAAACAAAGTAGAACGAAACTGCTAGAGCTACAGAAAGCATTTCATCTGGGAGTTAACCTGAAGATGAATGATAACATTTGAGGAAAAGGATAGGAAAACTTCGTGTGCGTGAAGCAGTTGCAGAACATTTGCAGAAAGCTTCGTGTTATAGCAGAATGCTCCATCTCAGTGTTATTAGCAGTAATTTACTTGGGATTTGCATTCAATCAGGAGAGTTCGATTTTCCGTGGTGAGTTTTTCTTCCTCATTCATTTCTAGTTAACCTTGTTTGTGGCTGATGGGCTTCGCTGGTGGCTCAGAGTAAGGAATCAGCCTGCCAATGCAGGAGATGCGGGTTCGAGCCCTGGGTCGGGAAGATCCCCTGAAGGAGGAAATGTCAACCCACTTCAGTATTCTTGCCGGAGAAATCCCATGGACAGAGGAGCCTGGAGGGCTACAGTCCATGGGGTTGTAAAGTCCTACACGACTAAGCGACTAAAAAACAACAGAATGTTTATGGCTAGCTTTTACTTTATAGGGTTTTTTTTCTTAAATAGGGTTTTTATCTGGCCTTTGTTTTGTTTGCTTAGATGACTTTGACTTTTTAAAGTATTTTTGAACCTTTTGCTTCTTTACTGATAGTTATTTAGAAAACTCTTTCTCATTCAACTCCACAATGCACTTGAACTTTTAAATTTAACACACTATTCCCTTGGCTTTTAACCCAGCTCAGTTTTGTGCTACTTGGTGAGAGAAAGTGAGGCTTTTGTGGGTTTGTATTGTTGCACAAAACGTACATTCATAAGGTTAAACCATAATCTAGATTAGTTTTGAGTGCATCTTCTTACTAACAGTCTAGGTTAACTCCCAAATTGAAATGGGAACGGAGTTATAGCTATCTCCCTAGGTAGTTGTTTCCTTGGAAAGAAAGGTGTAAATGCTTTATTTCATCAGCCTTTTATTTTGATGCTCAGAAGTGGCTAGGAAGTATGTGGAGATTTACTATGTAGTCTGAGGAAAGAGCAGTGTACAGAAGGAATTATAAAGTGAATTGTAGAATTTATTGCTCCAGTTTCAGTTCCAGCTATTTAAGAGAAACTTGAAGAAATAAAGGACTTAGGACACTTAACAGGTGGCCCAAACTATTTTCACGATAATGCTGGGACATTGTCTTTTCACTCTCATTCTTTCATGGGGTTTTCTAAAGATTGACATGACCTGGGATATCACAACAGATTGAAACATAGAGGCAGATGTGGAAATCCAGCTGCTTTCTATTAAGCCAGACATTGAAGAGATTTGCAAAAAATGCAAACAGTGCAACTTTTGTTACTAATTTTGTTTTTAAAAAATGTTTTTTTAAGATTGATGCTTTATTGCTACTTTCAAGAAATTGTATTTTATATACACAGTACAATTTAATGAGGGTATCATCATATCCTTACAGGTATTTCATGTTGTTACTATTAAAATACTTTTCATAAGTAGCAGTGTGATTTATTATCCTAAAATGACTTATATGTTTATAAAACATATTTCAGATAAACTTCAGTAGATACAACCAACCTAACAAAAGCTTTATGGAGTTCTAAATGATTTTTAAGAGGAATCCTGAGACTATAAGGTTTAAGAACTGTTGTTCTATGCTGATCAACCAATATCATTATTAATTATCAGGAGCCAGTACAATTTTAGTGTTGTAGTGCTAAGGATTTAAAGAGATAAGAAGTGGAACTCTTACCCTGATGAAGCTTATGAGTGAGAATCCCAAGTTACTCTTGCGCCATACCAGTAGCGTGGGACTGGACCACAGTCGCCAGAAGACAGTCTTAATATCAACCAAGTTGTTTTAGAATGATGTATATTCTGAGGCACCTCTCCGAGGGTTTTTTGTCTGTGCTGAAGATACTGGATTTGAGCAGTAATTTCAAGTTAAAATAGGTGGATGTTAAAGTCATGCAAGACTTGACTTGCTGGGTTCTGCGTTGATTAATGGAAAATGATTATTTTTGGAATTTGAGTGAAATAATTTCTCATAATTCTAACAATGCTAGCATTGTCCAGTGGACCATTTTTGAATAATCCTCTAATACAGATTCTGAACCTGAGGATCATGAATCCTCAGGGCTGAAAATCCACTGAAATTTTATGGCAATCTGTGGGGTTTTTTGCATGTATATTTGTTTAGGGAGAAAGGATCCATAGCTTTCATTAGGGGTACCTGGTCGCTCAGAAAGGTTAAGGCCTAGCCTTTAACCAATAATAGAGATCTGACAGTGTGCTTACTTTTAGCCTGATTTCACCTTGCAGCAAAACACTGAGCACGATATGTAGACCCAGATGCCAATGTCAAACTGGTAAGGATAATTTGTACAAATATTTTTCCTTCTTTCTTCCCTGTATTCACATTTTTAGTGTTTCTTTTCTCTGCTCACATCCTGAAAGACAGCATGGACTTCAGCTCTTCAGTTTAGGTCTGTTAATTTGTAATAATTGGATGACTGGTTTGATTCAAATGCTAACTGAATCTGTTGTAGCAGGTTTACTCTCTCCATCCCAACCTCAGAGAAAGGAGGGGTGGAGAGGGAGACAGATACTGATTGATTGAGCTCCTTTTATCTTTAGTCAAGGATTTGGAAACCTTTTATAATTTCGGCTGTCTGTTGGTACCTAACAAACTACTTCAAAATGTAATGGCTTAAAACAACAGTCTTGTTTTGCTCATAAATGTTTGGGCTCATCACTGCTCCTTGACGCATGGGGCCTCTGCTGGGATTACTCACATGACTGTGGGCTGTAATGGATGGGTTCTTCATATAGTCTCAAGGCCTCTCTGAGTGGTCTTGTCATGTATTCTCTTCAGCACAGGGACCCTAGGATATTCAGACTTACGGGAGCTCAGGGCTCACAAGACAGTGTTCCAGAGAACCTTGGGTAGAAACCCCAAGCCTCTTAGAACCTAACTTTGGAAGTCACTTTTGCATTCTGTTTGTCAGGCAAATCACTAAGTTCAACTCAAATTCAAGGGAAAGGCATTTATTTATTTCAGTGGAGATATAATTGACATATTAGTTTCAAGTTATACAATGTTAACGATTTGTGTATATTGTGATATGATCCCTGGGATAGGTCTGTTAACATCCATCAACACACACAGTTACAAATTTTTCCTGCGTTAAGAGCTATCCTCAGCAACTTTCAAATATACAATACTGTATTCTTAACTATAGTCACCGAGGAAAAGACATCTAGATTCCATTTCTTAACGGGAAGAGTAACAAAGAATTTGCAGTTATCTTTAATCTACCACACTAGTTGTATTTCTTCTGTTAGGACAGCATTATTCCCTGCAGCATTATTTATATCTCCCTGGTGTTTGCTGATCTTCCTGTTAGCCTGGGATGGCAGAAGAATATGATAAACCAGGTGTATATTGAAGTTCATAATTATGTATACTACTTACCTCGTAGAATAAATATGTTACGCTGATGCTATGACTTGACCATTTAGTTACTGATACGTATGCATCACCAACTTGATGGACGTGAGTTTGAGTGAACTCCGGGAGTTGGTGATGGACAGGGAGGCCAGGTGTGCTGCAATTCATGGGGTCGCAAAGAGTCGGACAGGACTGAGCGAGGGAACTGAACTGAACTGATACTAAGTATTCCTTGACCCAGGAGAGGAGTGNCGTGAGTTTGAGTGAACTCCGGGAGTTGGTGATGGACAGGGAGGCCAGGTGTGCTGCAATTCATGGGGTCGCAAAGAGTCGGACAGGACTGAGCGAGAGAACTGAACTGAACTGATACTAAGTATTCCTTGACCCAGGAGAGGAGTGATATATTCTTTCTTCTCTCTGACAGATAGATACATGAAGTGCTGCTAGTAGATGTTGCAAACATATTGATTATAATAAAACATTTCAAATAAAATGTGAACATTATTTAATAGTATTTTTAAAACTGAGTATGATTATTATGGTTAGTGTATTTATGAGTGTTAGTGGAGTAGTTCAGATTTCAAAACTAAAGCAGTTGTCATGTATCTCTTGATACTCATTAGCCTCCTCCCATACCAATTAGAATAATATTATATATTATAGCTTTTATATATAGTGTTAAAATTATTTAAGTACCTTTCTCCATTACACTGTTTGCTTTCCAGGGTCAGAAATCAGGCTTTACTCACCCTTTTTTCCTGAAGTGCCAGCAGTGACTGAATACTTAGTAAAAGTTTTTAAAGGAATGAGTGGTAAGAGTCATTCATTTAACAAGTATTTATTGAATGTCAGTATGTTGCAGGCACCATTCTAAGCCCCAGAACTGGAAGGTTGTCTCAAAAATGTGAACCAGCAGGTATTTTCCTCCTCCTCTTTCAGTTCCCTTTACGTTTTGTTATTGACAAAGGATTGATTGTCATGCACTAGTTTTCCTTTTATGATGTTTGCATACCTTCTTGGTCTTTACTTCTATTAGCAATAGAACCAGTAACTTTATCTCTAAAGTTGGATCATTTGCTTCTTCCAGGACATTGGGATTGTTATGGATAATAATAATCCCACGTGGTTTGCAGGATCTTAGTTCCCTGAGAAAGGCAGTAGGGGATTGAGCCCGGGCCCAGAACAGTGGAAATGTCAGGTCCTAACCACTGGACCACCAGGGAATTCCCCACGGATAATTTTCTCAGCGTCACATTTGGTATCTCATTTTGGAATTTATTGAAATTGTGTTTTTTTCTTTTTGGTAATTAATTCTCTGATACTCTAGAAAAGTCATGTGGGTAAAGTCGCACAGATTCTATTATTGAATACTTAGTCTTACAGTTTAAATTGTTTTGAAATTCCTACAACATGATTTAAGTTTATTTAAAGATGTGTTGTATTTGTTATACTTTTATATATTGACCATTCTTTTTGCATTTGATTGCCTTTACTGAGCTAGTAAGAATCTGAAGCAAAAGACCTGAAGGAAGCTAGGGTGGAGTTCTATTTGCTAGACCCACTATGCTCAATAGCTAAGGCCAGATATTTTGAAAGGTTTTACTGAAGATTAATACATATATGAAAAAATGTACATAAATGTGCAGTTTGCTAAATTTTCACAAACTGATCACGTCCATGCAGCCAGCACCCAGATTAAGAATGACTGTCCTGACTGTGTGCGTGTGTCTTGAGTGTGTGTGTGTGTGTTTCTCTGTCATGTCCAACTGTTTGTGACCCTATGGACTGTGGCCCACCAGGCTTTTCTATCTGTGGGATTTCACAGGCAAGAATAATGGAGTGAGTTGCCATTTCCTCCCCTAAGTGCTTCTGTGTATGGCTTCTTTTGCTCAGCATTGTTTGGAAATTTGTCTGTATTATTGTGTGTAGTTTGTTGTTAAATCTTATTACTGTGTTGCATTGTGTGACTGTACCACAATTTACTTTTCTCTTCTGCAATTCGAAACACACAGGGGTGGTTTTCTGGAAGCTGTTTTTTAACATAAGCCAAATGCTTCCTATTTAGACCACCTCCTATGTCAATTCGGATTGCTTCTGGACTAAATAACAAAATCTGATATATAGTAGGTTAAACAAGTATGCAGTTTGTTTTTCTAATGAAACAAGTCCAGACATAAGTAGTTCAGGGATGGTAAGACAGTTCCACTATGCCTTCTTACTCCTTTCTCCTTAGCAGATGTCTTCACTGAAAAGATAATCTCTTTTTTGGGCAAGATTACTTTCTTTCTTTATTCCAGGCAGGAGAAAGAAATGGAGAAAAGGGAAAAAGTATGTCAAAAAGTGTATACCGGGAAAAAGTATGTCACTTTATATCTCCATGGCCAGCACTGCATCACATGGCCATGAGAGAAGCTTAGAATTTTCTCCACCCACCCTCGCCGCTGGCAAATTTAGGAAGAAGGGGGATATGGATATTGGATAGGTAATTAACAATATCTGCCATACCTCTCTACAGTTGCATGTTATACTTCTGAATACAGTGGACCTAGTTTGCTCTAGGCTTTGCATAGGTCCATAGTATGGCTGCAGAGAGTAGGGCTTATACAATCAATGGGATTTTCAGTTATAATTTTCAGTTCTTGAGAAGTTGTCTGTGTTTGTCTGGTGTTAAACCGNTTTTTTTTTTTTTGCTGTGCTGCATGGCCTGTGGGATCCTAATTCCTAGACCAAGGATAGAACCTATGCCCTTGGCAGTAAAAGTTCAGTCCTCACCACTGAACTGCCAGGGAATTTCCTGTTTCTGTTTTTGATGTTAATTGTTAAGCTCAGTAAAGTCTTATTAATTGGAGCTCATCTAGCTCACATTTGCAATAATATTGATGGGAACTAAAACTGGAAATGAACATGTATTAACTGCGCTGTGCTAATAGGTACTTAGATACATTGTCATTTACTCTTCACAATAACTCCAAAGAAAATATGTAGTCTTTTACCTCATCTGAAGATAATGGAGTTGGTTATTGAGGAGAAACAGTGCAAAAGTGAAAACTAAACTGATTCAGAATTGAAATTGCTGTGCTGTACCTAGTCACTCAGTTGTGTCCGACTCTTTGTGACCCCATGGACTGTAGCCCACCAGGCTCCTCTGTCCACGGTATTCTCCAGGCAAGAATACTGGAGTGGGTTGCCATGCCTTCCTCCAGGGGATCTTCCCAACCCAGGGATCAAACCCAGGTTTCCTGCATTGCAGGTGAATTCTTTACCAGTTGAGCTTACCNGACTGTAGCCCACCAGGCTCCTCTGTCCACGGTATTCTCCAGGCAAGAATACTGGAGTGGGTTGCCATGCCTTCCTCCAGGGGATCTTCCCAACCCAGGGATCAAACCCAGGTTTCCTGCATTGCAGGTGAATTCTTTACCAGTTGAGCTTACCAGGGAATCCCTAAGGTGCCAGGGGAGATAATATAACATCAAGTTGGAATAATTTTTTATGCTTCAGAGTTTATAGTCTTTAGAAAAAGTTTCTATACTCAGTTCACAAAAGCTTGATAATTTTTTTCTTATATTTGCTGATATACATGCAGTGGGACACTTAATTTATCTGAAGTATGGAATTCTTACCCAACAAGAGAGATTGAATCATCTTTCCATTTTGATATTGTAGACTTGCTTCTGTAGAAACTTTTATGACTCCAATATAAGATACTTACTTTTTGAAAGATCCTATATTTAAAATCAAAGAATATTTTTTCCTTGTCAGTTATGTTTATTAGTTAATATAACCCTGGAAATAATTTAAAAGTAGAGAATTTTCTGGTGGTTCAGTGCTTAGGACTTTGCAGTTTGACTGCTGGGACCCAGGTTCAATCCCTGGTCAGGGAACTAAGAAAAACCACTTCCAGGGTAAGTTTGCACGGTCTTGTATATATAAGTATAGTACATATTGGGAAGATAGTTTGAGTTTTTTATGCTGTTTTTGGGATAGTATTTAAATATGGCAGAAATCTTAACATATTAGTTATTGAGCAGAACTTTCTGATACTTGTGGACTAAATAAATGATTTTTGATTTATACTTTTTAGAGAAGTTACTTCTCTTTAAATGAGCCATCTGTTCTCTTTTAGCCATTTTTGTGGAATAAGTGATTAGAAAAATATATTTTAATACCTTTTGTGATACTTACAATGCTGTAAATGCCATCACAGGTTTTCTGTAGTTTATCTGGCTTGCTACTATGCTTTGCCAAATTTCTATGATTTAGTCTGTTTATAACCAATTTTGCTTGTACAGTTGGTAGCTGGTGCTCATCCAATATCTGATTTTATTTTTATGTTATCTTATAGATTTGAGAGGAAACTATATAGAATAGTGGTTAAGAATACACAGGGTTGGGAACAAATTTGGCCTTCAATTGCTGACGAGCTTGTGTGTCCTCTCTATACCTTAGATTTTCCAGCTGTAAATGAAGATAAGGTGATAATACTTACCTTTTAGGGCTGTTGTGATGAAAAATTTATGATTCTGTATATAAAATATTTGGTATCAAGAGTACCTAGCAAATAGTTTTTACTCAGTTAATGGTACTGATGATAGAATTAGCTGTCTAATTTTATGTTCTGCGCATTCTGTTGAAGCTTTCATATTTGCTTTTTGTGCATCAAAGTTTATCTCTTGTAAGGTTTGTATTTATACATTTTCTGTCTTTTTAGGGAGTTCCCATGAATTCACTCAGGTTTCTCTTTGAAGGTCAGAGAATTGCTGATAATCACACTCCAAAAGAAGTGAGTATAATTTCTTCTCTGAATTCAAGACATATTTTGAATTTTCCATTGAGTGATGTGGTTTGCTGGTACCACATCATTAAACTGCCCTTTTCTTGAATATTCTCTGAGTTAAGTGATATATTATTTGTCAGAGAGAAACACAGTCTTTTGGGTTGAATTTCCCTTTTAGTGCCTTCAAATGTGCCAGTAAAAAGAGGTGAAAAGTAGGGACTGAGTGCTTAAATTGTTATAAGGCACATACTAAGCCTTTTTAAGGATGGACAGAGGGTTCTCAAATTTGGCAGATTTCGGGTTCATTTTCATGGTGATAGTGATCTTTAGAGTTCGATTTTGACTTTTGGCCCATTTTGAGAACTTAATATAGAAGCTTAATATATGTTTTTGGCTCTGTCATTTTGGGTTATGGTTTTTAATGCTTCCATGCCTTCATTTGTTTTATTGAATATATTGTTTTATTTCTCTGTTTATATATTTCACCCTCTCTACCCTTATTCTCACTCCCACCCCCAGATATCTAAAAGTAATAAAATGTGAGAAAAAGAGCGTGTGTGTATTTACAGTTATACAGATTCCCCTCCTCCAAATACAAAATAACATTTAGGGTATTTCTGATACTGAGAATGATGTATGGTTATTATTAGCTTTTTTATTTGAAAACATTTCAAACTTATTGAATGATGAGACTAGTATAATATTCTCCTGTATAACCTTTTTTGTAGATTCTTCATTTACTAACATTGTACTGTGTTTGATTTATCATTCTCTCTGTATATACAGATTATCACTACTGGTGTACCATTTGATATTAATTTGTAGGTGATATGGCTCTTTACCTCTCAGTATTTCAGTGTTATTGTTCTCCTAAGAGTCACAGTTAAATTATCTAATTTAGGTGATTTACCTTGATACAATACTGTAATTGAATATACAATCAAAATAATCTGATTTTGCAATTTATCTCAGTAAGGTCCTTTATAGCTCACCTGCCTTTTTTTTTTTTTAACTTAAGCTGGGATCTCATCAGGATATGCATTCTAACTGGTTATCATGCCTCTTAGCTTCCTTTTCATATGAAACAGTTCCTCAGTCTTCGTTTTTCATTAAACTGTTGTTGTTCAGTTGCTAAGTTGTGTCCAGCTCTTTGAATGCACACAACATTCACACAACAGTCTTGCAGCACACCAGTCTTCCCGGGTGGTCACCGTCTCCCGGAGATTGCTCAAACTCATATCCATTGGGTTGCTGATGCCATCCAACTATGAGGACCCCTTCTCCTCTTGCCTTCAGTCTTTCCCAGAATCAGGGTCTTTTCCAGTGAACAGCTATTCGCATCAGGTGGCCAAAGTGTCAGAGCTTCAGCTTCAACATCAGTCCTTCCAATGAATATTCAGGGTTGATTTCTTTAGGACTGACTGATTCATTACACTGACATTTTAAAAAAGAATTCAAATAAATTAAAAACAAACAAACAAACAAAGACTGATGTATGCTACATACGAAAATTAAGAGAATAAATTTTAAGAGTTCTCATGGCAAGAATTAAAAAAAAAAATAATAAAATAAAAAAGAATTCAAGCCAACTGTATTTTAGATTGTCCTTCATGTAAAGTAATTAGCCTCCAATTAAAAAAAAAAAAAAAAAAAGAATGTCCTTCCGTTGGAGTTTGTCTGTTGTTTCCTCATGATTAGATACAGGTTTGAACATTTGGTAGGAGCAACACTGGGTGAAGCTGTGAAGTTCCAAGTGCATCATGTCAGGAATTATATGATGTCCATGTCTTACTTCCTGGAGAAGGAAATGGCAGCCCACTCCAGTATTCTTGCCTGGAAAATCCCATGGACAGTGGGACCTGGTAGGCTACTGTCCATGGGGTCACAAAGAGTTGGACATGACTGAGCGACTTCACTTCACTTCACTTCCATGTCTTACTGTAGATAATACTAATTTTGATCACTTAGTTAAGATGGTAACTGCCAGATATTTTATCCATTGTATCATTTTATCCACTGTAGCACTGTATCAATATATCCAAGTTATTTTGTAATTAATAAGTAATTTGTGGGGACATACTTTGTATGAGTGATGTTCTTTAGATATTAGCCAGTGGGAACCCCTTCAAGTTGGCACATCTATTCTTTTTGACATCCCTTCATCTTTTTAAAAAGTTATTATTTTGTGATGATTTTCAAATTACAGAAAAGTGGCAAGAATAGTGCAAAACATTGTACTCTTTTCTACTTAGATGTTCCAGTTTTTAACATTTTGCTACCTGTACTTTATTATTCGCCTCCCCCCCACCCCAATTGTGTGTGTATATGTATTATCTGAACCATTTGGGAGTAGGTTGCATACACCATGGCCATTTACTAAATATTTTAGCATGTATTTCTTGAGAACAGGTATTTTCTTTTACATAACCAAAGTTAGTGAAGTTAGTGAAGTTGCTCAGTTGTGTCTAACTCTTCACGACCCGTGGACTGTAGCCCACCAAGCTCCTCTGTCCATGGGATTCTCCAGGCAAGAATACTGGAGTGGGTTGCCATTTCCTTCTCCAGGGGATCTTCCCGACCCAGGTATCGAACCCAGGTCTCCCACATTGCAGGCAGACGCTTTAACCTCTGCGCCACCAGGGAAGCCCCACGTAACCAAACTACAGTTGTTAACATTCAGGACACTTAATACTGTTAGAATACTGTTTTGTGATTTGTCCCAATTTTCCCTTTTTCTCCCTCATCGTAGGATCCATGTGTATGAACACATGGTGACTCAGCTGGTAAAGAATCCGCCTGCAGTGTGGAAGACCTGGGTTCGATCTCTGGGTTGGGAAGATCCTCTGGAGAAGGGAATGGCAACCTACTCCAGTATTCTTGCCTGGAGAATCCCGTGGACAGGAAGGAGCCTGGTGGGCTATCGTCCATGGGGTCGCAAAGAGTCGGACATGACTGAGTGACTTTCATTTTTACTTTAATTATCTTTAACTTGGAACAGTTCTTCAGACTGTCTTTGTCTTCATGACATTTACATACCCCTCCCCACCGCCCCAACTGGAGATCAGTTTATTTCACCTAAAATACACTTACATGTGGAAAACACTAAGTTATTTGTACTGGGAAATGTAGTTTAGACCCAGAACAGGAATCCCAGAGAAACCAGATCAGGAAAAGGTACTCAGGAATATATAGGGTATAAAGAACAATGCGGGGGTGGAGCGCAGGGAAGAGAAGGGAGAAAAAAACTACTACAATGTAGCCTAGATACTGGATCAGAAAACAAACACAAAAATGTAGTAAAATTTAAAAATCAACAATGTATCATATTCATGGGAGAGAGCAAAGATGTGGAAAATACCTGGGAAATCAAAATTTCCTGCTTGATTTCAGTAAGCAGGCATTATGATCAAGAGAGGGAAAAAAGTTCCATGTTCAAAAGAAACAAGAAAATTAACAAAGATTCAGTCATCACATTTTCATCCTGGAACATTCCAGGGAAAATTAAAGCTAACGATCTGAACATTAGGAGAAAACAAACTAGTAGCCTCACCCTTGCTTCTAATCACACACAACATCTTCTTACCTCTGTACCTCCTGTGCTGGGCACTGAATGGAATGAACTCCCAACCTGCTGTGTGTCTTCAACATTCCCTCCGCCCTCACCAGCATTTTGACAGGCCCATCTGAGTCTCACAGCTTAAGGACTCCCCAGCCTTCAGCTGCCATCGTCAACACCAGCGTGGTGTTTTGTTTTGAACTGGAGGTGGTAGGTGCCTTGTCTGACTCAGAACTTGAGTCCAGAGTAAAGATTCTCATTACCGAACTCTGTTCTCAGAGAGGGCAAGTGGCTCATCACTGCCAGATGTTATTTTTGAAGAGTACAAACCAGTTATTTTCCAGAAAGACTCTCAATTTGGGCTGTTCTGTTAACTCATGACTACATTTGGATCATGTGTGTTTGGCTGGATTATTAGGTAAATGGTGATGTGTCTTTCTCAGGCTGTAATATCTGGAGTATCTGAAGTCTTTAATCACTGGATTTAACAGTTACCTTTTTTTTTTTTCTTTTTTTCTTGTGTAGTTAAACCATTCCTGTTGTAATTGAGTAATATATAGGCACATACTTTGAAACTATGTGCCTATCCTTTTTCTCATCAAACTTTCCCCTGTAGGTTTAGTATCCACCTACTTTCTTGAGTACTTACTGTCTGGCACAAGATATTCCAAACTCATATTTTCCCTGTCTTAACTTGGCTAAGGCACAGGGATAGGGAGGCCTGGCATGTTGCAGTCCATGGGGTTGCAGAGTCAGACTTAGTGACTGAACAACAAAAGCTTGGCATAATCTCAGCAACACAGAAGGTTAATACATTTTAGTGACACCTCCCTTACTATCATTAAAAGATTTATCTTTTTAGAAGAATAATGGGGCAGTGGGAGAGAGTAGGTATTTAGGGAACGACCTCTTTGTACTGTTGTTTATTTACTCTTATCCACCAGTGTACTTCTTAAAGCTGATGGCTTCATATTCACCATAGTTTAAGGACATATGCTACCTTCCCAATTCAACGGTTCCTTGTAATGTTTGGAATTCTAGTCCTTGCAGTGTTTACCAGGCTATGTGTGCAATTAAAATTAAATTTTAATAGCATCTTTAATTAATAACTATTTTAACATTCATATGTTTTAAGAGTTGGACACGACTGAGTGACTTTGCTTTGCTTTAATTAATAACTGTTTTAACATTCATATGTTTTATCACAGTCAAGATATCCATGACACCAGAACCAATTAATCGCTTAAAAAAATTCTAAATCCACTTATTTTTAGATTTATTAGCATATTTTAATTTTCACATTTTGTAATTCTGCACAAAATTGTCCTGTATAAAATATAGAACTTGTCTCATTAGAGACTACTTGAACTTTCCTTTGAACTATTATTTTTCATTTGCTTTTGTGATTCACTGTAGTTCATTGGAAACAATGCTGATTTTTGTTTTCAGTCTGCCTGTTTCAGTGTTCTTTAACCCTGACTGCACACGAGAGTCAACAGATTTGCAGTTCTTTACAAGCCTCATTGAAGGGTCTATGGGTTTCTATGCAATACCAGCCCCCTTCTGTACACTTTTATTTTTTAAATAAAGAATACTTGTAGTTAAAAATGAAAGTATTAAAAAACCAAACTACCAAAGTATATAAAATGGAAAATACACTCTAGATATCTCTGCATTCCCATTTCTCAGAGGCAACCGTTATTAATAATGTCTTTAAGAAAACATTCCAGAATACTTCACGCATATAAAAAAAATTGCATATATTTTGCTTAATGTTCTGTAAAAGGCATTTTAAAGGGTCTTTTTTTTCCCCCTTTACTATAAGAATTGAGAATGGCTTGAAAAGTCAAGCCTATAGAATTGAAGTATCAAAAGTAGATGTATAGTAACTCTTCATTGAGAGTAGTCACTATCAAAGAAAATAATAGAAATGAACCCTTAGACAGTATTTTTCTAGCCAAAACCCCCATATATTCAAGTGAAGTCAGGTTTTTTGAAAGAGAAGAAAGAGATTCTATCGAGTAGTTACATCTGGAATTAAAATGATTTTTAGAAAATACGGCATCAAACTGTTACTTAAACTATTCTATACATGTTTCATTAGATTTAAAACTCCTTTAAGGTACTTTTCAGAAACACTTAAATTTTACATGGTGAATAAACTGGGAAGTGAAGTTGGCTCAGCAAAGTAACATGAATGATTTCATATCCACATAGTATCAGAAGAAAAGAATATACCTCTCTGTTCTTTAGATTAAAGGAAACAAGATTGTTAGTTTCAGAACAGGATAACTGGATTATTTTTGTATCTTTTTTGCACAGTTACCACATAATTGCAGCCAGTTAAAAAAAATAGTACTTTTTATTCTACTACTAACACTTTTCTTTCCTCTTACAGCTGGGAATGGAGGAAGAAGATGTGATTGAAGTTTATCAGGAACAAACGGGGGGTCATTCAACGGTTTAGATATTCTTTTTATTTTTTTTTCTTTCCCCTTAATCCTTTTTTATTTTTAAAAATAGTTCTTTTGTAATGTGGTGTTCAAAACATAATTGAAAACTGGCACCCCATCTCCTTAAAACATCTGGTAATTTGAATTCTAGTGCCCATTATTCATTATTGTTTCTTTTCATTGTGCTGATTTTTGGTGATCAAACCTCAGCCCTGTTCATATCACTCTCTCCTTTTTAAAAATTACATGTGTGCATAGAGAGCCCGCCTTTTCCAGGACTGTGCATTTGCAGGCTTGTGATAAATAAGATCAACTAATGCAAGTGTTCTTAATGACTTTCCAATTGGCCCTGAAGTTCTAGTATGTGATTGCTTCACTCCTGGACTATGACTTTCAGTGGGAGATGGAAGTTTTTCGGAAAACAGAACTGTGGAAAAATGACCTTTCCTTAACTTGAAGCTACTTTTAAAATCTGAGGGTCTGGACCAAAAGAAGAGGAATATCCAGTTGGAGTCAAAATGACAGAGAATAATGACTAACTCCAAAGATGGCTTCACTGAAGAGAAAGCATTTTAAGATGAAAGAAAAATCTTGTCAGAAGATCCTAGAAAAGATCTAATTTTCATTAGCAGTTATTCATGCAGAAGTGTATACAACAGAACACTGCTCTTTTTGACTTTATTTGTACTTTTTGGCCTGGGATATGGGTTTTAAATGGACAGTGTCTGTACCAGCTTCATTAAAATAAACAAAATATTTGTAAAAACTGTACCCATGTTTATTTTATTTTTAATTGTACAGAAAGAAAAAAGAAAATGCTTAAAAGATAAGGTTTTTTTGCATCATACTGGCAATTATTGTTCATACATGGTACAGATTTTTTTCCGGATTGTGTGGTGATGATCATGACTTTGAAGCACTGAAAGTTACTGAAGTGCCTTCAGAATTAAGGATTTAATTAAGGTCACAATATCTTCTTAGATACTCACTGTTGTTTTTTTAAAAAACTTGATATTCTTGTATGGTGCATTTATATGATACAGTTATCCAATATGTTGAATAAATGGGCACGCCAAAAATTCTTAATTGATATTGATAATTTCAGTTTTTCCCTTAACAATTTTCAAAATGTTCTCTGGGGTTAAGGTTGTTTATATTTTATTTCTTTATATCGTCTTTTCAACTGTAAAATTAAAATACTAAATTAGTTCCTTAATTAGAGGGCTTAACTTTTTCTTTTAACTCCTTAATGAATCACAGAATTCAGAATGTATATGCACATATGTAATCCAATTTCGTATTATTCCAAATAGAATGTCATCTAGCTACTTTAGAAGAGCAAATAAAAACTATCTCTAATGGAAACTGTTAAAGTTTGAATACCTTCTCAAATTTCCTGTTGAAAAATAATTGGCTTGACCATACCTGAAAAATTATTTGTATTGTACATATGTAGTCTAGGTAAATTAGAACTTTTAGACCATTGTATTAAATAGTAAATAGAAATAAGGCCCATTTCCAGAAAGTCCTCATTGAGTTGCATATTTCTGTCAGGCCTGAGAAAACTGATAGGCTGTTTGAGCTATCCAGAATGAGTGTATATGTAGTTTGGTATCTTAGCTTTGTTTGCATCTCTGAAGACTTGGCATTTAGGTGGTGGAGCTTAGCTATGGGAGATACTTGATTTTAGTTTATTGGATTCTTCTAAATGCTGTGCATTCTGCTATAGTTAACTGAAAAGTGTGCTTATCTGGTTAGCAGTGCTGATAAAATAGGCCTTTAACAGCAACAGTTTAATAGAATATCAGATTTGGAAGGCACCTCGAATAACATTTTAGTATAGCCACTCTACCTGGTGCTTGACTACAACTTCTGAAATTTGTAAAAGAAGAGAGAAAATAAAATCAGGAATGGTAATTTCCCCTGCAAGGATGTTTTCCTTGAGTGTGCTTTCTTCTCTTGGTTGAATTATTTGAGATGCTTGTTTCTCATCTAAGTATTACTGAATCAATTGAATAATGAATGAATGTGCGAGCAGGGTCAACAAGTTTGAGAAAGACTGTGACATATTCACTACAATAGCCAGTATTTTGGCCATTTTATTTCTATGTTATATAAAGCAAGGAGTTGAATATCAAATTTAAGCAAGTCCAGTAACAGCAGTACAAACACAGAGCTTGACTTCTGGTTTGTGGAAGTGGCAGCTCCTGTAGAAAGCACCTTATAAGCATTAGTGTGAGATTTCCAGGGAATCATCTGCAAGTATTAAGTTTTTAAATGCAGACTGAAGTATAGAGTAGGGCCAAAGGAAATTTGTGGGAAGATTTTGCTTCAGATACTGCTTGCTTTAACATCTTTTTATGTATCTTAAAGGTTCTTCATCCCCTTTAATGATCGATCTGTAGTAGATACTTATTGAAGAGATGTTAAAGATAAATTATCTAATCAAGACTCTTGACAGAGTCAGTGTGATTTTTAAAATGGGGAAATCATGTGAGTGGCTGGTTTTTCAAGGCACAGTTAGCAAAACCTCAAGGCTGGTTAATTTTCAGGGCTCAAGAATACAGTGTTGTCCAATATAGCTTTCTGTGATGAAAATGTTCTGTATCTGCTGTCCACNGTGTGATTTTTAAAATGGGGAAATCATGTGAGTGGCTGGTTTTTCAAGGCACAGTTAGCAAAACCTCAAGGCTGGTTAATTTTCAGGGCTCAAGAATACAGTGTTGTCCAATATAGCTTTCTGTGATGAAAATGTTCTGTATCTGCTGTCCACTATTATAGCCAGTGGCCACATTCAGTTATTGATTACTTGCAATGTGACGAGTGTGACTGGAGAAGTGAATGTTTTACATTTATATAGCTACATGTGGCTACTTACTGGACAGTGGTATGGGTGGAAGTCCTAGAGTGAAGTTAGCTGTACAGTGAGGTAAACCAGATGAAATGGAACTAATTGAGCTCAGTATGGAACTTCATTATAGAAGGAAGGTTCTCTTTTTCCATCACCATTTTTCAACTTTTACGTTTTCTTCTTTAAGGTCTTGGTATTTGTAGGAAGTGGAAGTAAGAGTAGACCCATGGTCTGGAAATGTTGTGTGTCCATTGTAGGCCACTGGCTTCCTTATGGAGTTCTTGTTGGAAATGAAGATATTTCTTCAAAGCATCTTTTTGCCTAAGAAACAATTCACACCTATGATCACAGCACTGATAAACCATCCTAGAAAACTGTCTTTATAAGCTAGTTGAATAATTTTCACTAAGAATTTCAGTAATCATCATTAGACTTGGGGCTACTGACTTGCATTTTAGTGGAAGGTCATGCTGTCTTCATTAACTTTACATATGAGGTTTCAAGGATCTTGATCTTCCTACTAGAAATGTTGAAGGGTATAACAGTTCTTAAATTTGTATTCATGAAGGGACTCTTGTCTTAGGGATGAAGAAACAGGCCAGAGAAGTTAAAGTATACCTGGGCCAATGTCACACAAGTGAAGATGAAATCAAGCCAGCTGGCATTAAGTTCTAACACTTGCTGGAATGAGGCTCTTTCACACCCTTCACATACCCCTTTAATTACTTATTCTTGGTGGAGATGAAGATGTTTCTTCAAAGCAACTTGGATTAGCGTTGCACAATAGCTCAACTTCCCCTTGTATTTCTGGCCAGTTTTCTTTGAGGAAAATTGCAACTCAGTTTTGCTTTTGGTTTCAATACTTATAAACCTAGTCCTACTGTTGTGATACGCGGAACACATAATTTTGAAACTGAATCAAGACTTCCCTTAATCTATTTTGTAATTCCCATAACAGCTGAGGAACATCCAGAACAACGCTCAAGGTAAGGTGGAAACCCCTGAAATAGAGTTATTCTGGTTTCCCTTTTTTTTTTTTTCTTGTCCCCTGAAGAGTATTAGCTTAGATTCAGCTTAAGTTGTAGAAAATAAATTTCAAGGGGGTAAATTGTTTACAGTTAAGATTGGAATCACATGGTTTTCTTTGTCGGACTTCTTTACGCTTCAGTTGTGATGGTTCTAAAGGATGACTTTGTTGCTTTCACTAAGGAGGGGAAATTTATGATAATAGCCACTATGGAGGACCTGGTTTTTAAGGAGTCAATTGAAAGCACATTACTAAAGAGATTCTATTATCAGAAAGGTGTAAAAATCATTATTGTAATGGCTGATGCTGAGCTGTTTCTACTGAAAAGGCCTACCTCTCTGGCCTCATCTACAAGTATTCTTTGTGCCTTGTTCACTTCGTTCCAGCCATGCTAACTTTGCTTTTATTCTTTCGCCATGCCAGCCTCATTCTTCTCTTTGAACTTTTGCACTTGGTGTTTACCTCCTGGGATATTTTTCTTCCAGATGTTTATGTGACTAACTCATTGTCATTCAGGTCCCACCCTTACATATCGCCTCTGCTAAGGTTTTGCCCTGGCCAACCTGTCTAAACCAAACCTGCAATCCTATCACATCTCTAAAAAATTTTTGAATAACATTTATTGCCAACTTAACCTTTGTTTAGAGTCTGTCTCCCCACCCCCATCCCTAGAATGTAAATACCATGGGAGAAGAGACGTCTGTCTTTCTTAATCCTGAGTTCCCAGTGTCCAGAACAATGTTTGGCACATAACAGGTAAAGACATACTGAGAAAGGCAGTGGTTGAGAGTCAGGGGTGGGGGTGGAGTCTTTGGTCTAGTCTTGGTACTGCTCCTAGTTCACTGATAGCCCTGATCAAGGTCCTTCTCTCGGACTTGCTTTTCTCATCTGTGAAGCAAAGGGCTCAGCTAGATGATCTCTAAACCCCATCTAGCTTCAATGCCAGCTCTTTAAGCCATCAAAAAATTCCATCATCTTTGCAGCAGGAGAATCTCCAAACCATGCTATGGGAAGTGGGAAAACTTCATGTGTCCAAAGGCAGCTCAAAGCTAGTACTAGAAGCAGTCAGTCAAGTCCTTGAACAATCCCACTCTTGCAACTGTTGTTCAAATGTCAAATACCTGGCTTGATCCTGGGCTTGTCTCATGGCTTCCTCCTGAGCCAGCCTAGCCGCTTCCTTTTCCTTCTGCCATCTGTCCTCTGCTTCCTGCCGAGTCTTCTCTTCTGCTTCCTGTTTCCGCCGCTGGTACTCCAGCCGTTCTTCTTCAGCCATTTCCATCAGGTGCTTTTGTTCTTCTGCTAACTGCATTTCCAGCTCCTTCAGCCTTTGCTTTTCTGCCTCTGCAGAACAGAAGAACAGGTAGGCTCAGCAGGGGTCTCATTATTCAAGAAAACAACTCTCTGATCTGACTCTCAAGTCTGATTCCCAGGGACTCCCAATGAGATGTTCTATGGCTTACCTGATAGCTGGTTGCCAGATCTTCTGTGGGTATTACCCTGCGTTCATTTACTAACTTGAGTCCTTTATCAGGTACCTACTGTGTGCAGTGCACTGTGCAATGAACACAAAACTTTGGGGAAGAATCTTCCAGAATCTGGTATGCAGATAGGTTGGAGACAGGTGTCAGGGCAGGGTCTGGAGAACCTTGGTGCTTACTCAGCTGGTCTGACCACTCTACAGCGGCATCATCTGCTGAAGCACTTTCCTATTCCTCAAATATGAGGCTACAGAAAATCCATACATCACCTGAAAGGCTGCCCAGCAGCCATCCAGGTGTTTGTTTCCATCTTCTAGGGAAGCAGACAAGGAGCAGAGCTGTGTCTCCAATTTAGGCAGCTTCTGAGCAATGCTGGAAGGGCAATGCAAGGGGCTGGGTCCCACTCCAGATCACTGGGACCACAAGAGTCATTGCTACAAACAAGTCTTATTTTGATCTTCTATCTCAGCTCACTAGAGTCACACCTACTAATCACTTTGAAAAAAAAAAACCAGCTTACCCATTTAGAGTGCTTCACACTGAGACCTAGAATAGGAATAACTCTGGGGAGAAGCAAATGAACACCCACAGGGGAATAAAAATACTTCTGTCCCAGATAGAGGGAGTTGCAGAGAACGGAGCACCTCTCACCAGCCCTCTCAGCTTCCTCCTGCTGCTTCTTTCTCTGCAGCTCCTGACATTTCCTCCGGAACTCCTCCTGTTGCTGCCGAGCTCTCTCCTGGGCCATTTGCAACTGGAGCCACTTCCTTCTCTCCTCCTCCTCCTGCCACTGTCGTTCTTCCTCAAGTCTCTGTTTCCTCAAGCTGAGAAAACCCATAAACAGGTAAGGGAGTTGGCAGAAACACTGCAGTGTCCTTACAGGACAAGCTGTGCCTCTGGTGTAGGCTTTGCAGGCTGTAGTTCACAAACAGCATCTCATGCAGAGACTCCTTTTCCAAGGGAAGCCTGACTGAACAGCAGAAGCCAGAACACAACAGGAGAAACTAGAAGCCTGAAAATTTCGACAGCTCTGTGCTCTGGGGCCGGGCCTTCAGTTCCCAGATCCTCATTTTCCATTCTTATCAAATGGATTTTGAAGTTCCTGTTTCAGCTGGGTTGTTGGGAAGATTAAATGAGCCCAGAAGCTTATGGAAGGGCCTTGCGCAATGCAGACAGTGTGGCAAGAGGCATAACAGATGTTTGCTGGAACGGATCTCAAAGCCTTCCCAGGAAGATCCACAAACATCTGTCTGGAGTAACCCTAATGGTTTAAGACACCTTATCGTATCTTTGGTCCAGACTGTCCCTGGGATAACAGGATAAAATGAGACATGCTATTTTCCTTTAGGGCATGAGCCTCTGGAGAAGACTCTTTTAAAGAATCCTTTGAACAGCAAGGAGATCAAACTAGTCAATTCTAAAGGAAATCAACCCTGAATATCATTGGAAAGACTGATGCCGAAGCTGAAGCTCCAATACTTTGGCCATATGATGCCAAGAGTGGACTCATTGGAAAAGACCTTGATGCTGGGAAGGATTGAAGCCAGAAAAAGGGAACCTCAGAGGATGAGATGGTTGGATGGCATCACCGGCTCAATGGATATGAGTTTGGGCAAGGTCTGGGAGGTGGTGAAGGGAAGCCTGGCAGCACTGCAGTCCATGGGGTCTCCGAGTCGGACAAACGACTGAATGACAACAACGATAAGCCTCAGAGCCAATGTGCCCCCAGAGGAGGTCAGCCCCACTTGTCTTCTGCTTCCCATCACAGCCGTGGCCACGACCTCTCCACCCACCGGATTTCCTCCAGGCGGCGCCGCTGCTCCAGCTCCAGTTCCTCCTCCATCCTCTCTGCCCTCTCCAGCTGCTCCTGCTGGAGCCGCCTCTGCTCCTCCTGCTCCCTCCTCTTCCTCTCCACCTCCAGCCGTCTCTTCTCAGCCCGCTCTGCTCGCAGCCTGTCCCGGGAAGCCTTCTCTTGTTCCCTCTTGATGAGGAAGGCCTGAGGAGCCAGAGTGTTGTCAGTGAGCAGTGATCGCGGGTGACCTCGTCTGGGCAGCACGCCCTCCTCTACCCCCACCACGTGGCCTCTAATCAGAGATAAGGTGGTTTCCACACTCTGACCACAGTCGTACAAACTCTGCTACCACTGGCCCGGGCTCTGGGCTCTGACTGACTTGGATCCAAGTTTCTCTCTTACTTGCTTCAGAATTCAAGGGTAACAATTTGTCTGAACTGTCTTCCTCTTGGCTGGTTATTACCAGAATTAACTCCAACAGTGAAAGTGCCAACATAATGCCTGCTGTGCTGTGCTTAGTCACTTAGTTGTCTGACTCTTTGCGAACCCATGGACTGTAGCCTGCCAGGCTCCTCTGGCCATGGAATTCTCCAGGCAAGAATAGTGGAGTGGGTTGCCATGCCCTCCTCCAAGGGATCTTCCCAACCCAGGGATCAAACCCAGATCTCCCACATTGCGGGCAGATTCTTTACCATCTGAGCCTCCAGGGAAGCCCAAGAAAACTGGAGTGGGTAGCCCATCCCTTCTCAAGGGGATCTTCCCGACCCAGGAGATTCTTTACCGGCTGAGCTACCATGTCTGCTGCTGCTGCTGCTAAGTCGCTTCAGTCGTGTCCGACTCCTAGTGACTCCATGGACTGCAGCCTACCATGCTTCTCCATCCATGGGATTTTCCAGGCAAGAGTACTGGAGTGGGTTGCCATTGCCTTCTCCGACCATGTCTGCTACAAGTGTCTAATAATCGCCCAAGGAGCTTTTAAAGATTACTTGAGGCCAAAGCCCCACCTGGACCAATCTCCCAAAATGCATTCTCTTTGTAAAATAATCACACAGTTCTTCAGCGTATGAAATATAAGTTCCCCTTCTCTGGAAATGGATGTGTTAGGTACCAGGTCTGGGCTGTATCTGTGAGGTACACACTCTCAGTCAGCCCTCAATGACCCATGGGGAGGTGGGCACCTTGTGTTCATTTATCAGATGAGCAAGCCTAGGCCCAGCTGGTGAAGGTTTGTTCTTGATCCCAGAGTAGGGGAGTGGCAGAGCTGGCTTCAAGACTCCATCCCCACCAGTCCTGCCCGCGAGGCGGGGTGGGACGGAGGGCCTGTCCCGGGGTCAGGAGAGCTGGGCCCCCACCTGGTCTTGAAGGGCGTGTGGCCTCGGCCCCCTTGCCCTCTCTGCTTCCAGCTGAGGAAAGGTGTGGCCACAGCTCTGCTCCCATGCACTCCGTTCCAGGTGCCGAGCCCAGTCCTGGGCCACCAGCCCTGCCTTCTCCCCAGATGCCCATCCCTCCCATTTGCAGGAGGCTGGCCTTGAACTCTGGACCCTTGCCCCCTTGGAAGGGGTTTTTGTGTGGTTTGGGAAGGACAAAGAACAACATTCATCAACAGGGCAGAAATTACATGGTGGGCATTCCTGGCAGGCACTGGGGAATGTGATGCTAGCCCTGCGTCCAGGGCAGGCATCATTGAGCCATGGAACTGTGTTTCTAATTACAGCATGAATGTGGGCAGCTGGACCCAAATGTTTTGCAGGATCCTAGTAAAAGGTTGCTGACCAGTTCCTCTCGTGGTGATTGGTTGGGGCTGGGAGGTGGGGGAGATGGATTCACAGGTTGGAAGGGAAGTCAGGGAGGAGGGGCAAGGCCTTCTCAAAAAGCAGTGATGGGTGAAGGGATATGAAAGCAAAGAGGAACAGAGCCCCTGCTTTGGGAGGCAGACAGGCCTGGGTTTGAATCTAGGCTGATGACCTCCCAGCTGTGTAACCCTGGGCAAGTCACTTAGCCTTATTGCCTCTCAGAGTCTTAGCTTCTCAACTCCAGAATAGAGACATCTTTCTTGCAGGGATATCATGAAGACTATAGTGTGTGGGCTTCCCTGGTGGCTCAGATGGGAAAGAATCTGCCTGCAATGTGGGAGACTTANTCCAACTCTCACATCCATACATGACCACAGGAAAAATCATAGCCTTGACTAGACGGAACTTAGTCAGCACATATCAAATATTTTTTTTAGTATTATCAGGAGTTAATGTATTTTAACATATTCTAAAAGAAAACCTCAAACATAAACAAAAGCAGAGAAAGTAGCAAAAAGAAGTTCCATGACAACATCAACCAGCTTTGATAATTACCAACAATGACCAAGCTTTTTCTATCTCTGTTTTCCAATCATCACTTGCTTACCCTGCTGGATAATTTTGAATCAATTCTCAGATACCAGACCTCATAGCATTTATTTTGTATAAGTAAATTTTAGCAAAATATAGAGAATGTACACATACACATTAACATGTACAAATTAGAAAATTTAAGAGAAGAAAACTCTGAATTACTGTGAATAAATATTTGAATTTGCCATTTCAGAATGATTATAGATACCTAGAAAATAACTTAAACATAGGTCTGCCCTTGACAATATTTCTATCCTTAAAATATATTATGAATTGAATTAACCAAGTAGTTTACTTCTTCTGAATTTGTTGAATGGATGATTATGTTTCTCTCACTGCTTGTTTGCCTCTTTTATCAAATAATACTAAATCATATACAAAAAATAATGAATTAATTTTAAAAAAAAGCATGAACAAATTGAAAACTTTTGGTGAACAGGATCACGATCAAATTTTTTAAGCAAATGCCATTAAAAAGATAAACTACGGGGGCATTAATTCAATTGTTCATTTGTATANAATAATACTAAATCATATACAAAAAATAATGAATTAATTTTAAAAAAAAGCATGAACAAATTGAAAACTTTTGGTGAACAGGATCACGATCAAATTTTTTAAGCAAATGCCATTAAAAAGATAAACTACGGGGGCATTAATTCAATTGTTCATTTGTATATACTTTCTTTACTTATATATATAGACACACACACACATCTACTTTAAATATATGTACACACTCTAGGCTTATATATTATGAGTCAGATTCTGTGCACTGAAGTGGGAAAGAGAAATATAAAATGTTTTGGATTATGACAGTTTGATGTAAATGTATACTTATAACACAAAATAAAGAATACCAAAAGAAGCATTTTACATGCTCTTAATAAGTTAACAGGAACAACATATTGATATTAGAAACATTATTTTATAATTTTTATAACTGTTTGATAGTTATTCTTGGTTATAGCTTCTGAAATGATCCTTGATTATGATCTGGTTATATATCTTCTATAATTTTTTAAAACAGGTTACCATCAGTCTCAAGGTATTTGGTTCTTGTACATCAGTAAAATTTTACTTTTTTATTTTTGAACAGGCAAGCTTCTTTCTTAAGCATGTGGTGAGAAAGTAGCATCAAAAGTAGTATCAGATTGAATCTGTCAGCCATAAAGTTTGGGTTTGCTTAGTAGTAGGGAATGTAAAAGGCAATGGCACCCCACTGCAGTACTCTTGCCTGGAAAATCCCATGGATGAAAGAGCCTGGTGGACTGCAGTCCATGATGGGGTCGCTAAGAGTCGGACATGACTGAGCGACTTTGCTTTCCCTTTTCACTTTCATGCCTTGGAGAAGGAAATGGCAACCCACTCCAGTGTTCTTGCCTAGAGAATCCCAGTGACGGGGGAGCTTGGTGGGTTGCCATCTCTGGGGTCACATAGAGTCGGATTGAAGTGACTTAGCAGCAGCAGCAGTAGTAGGGAATGTATTCAGAGAGACAAATATGAACAGTTACATAAGGCATGGTATTTATTTCTGTTTGTGGGTTCACTATTGTATCTCTGGTGCCTTGAGGAGTCCTGCATTGTGTGTTCATTGGCAATGTGGTGTTTTGGTCTATTCAATAGACCTTTAGGAGGGACAGAACATTACCTAGGAAGAAGTGGTCATGTAAAACATCTAAGAAACAGAAACAAAAAGCCCCAAATATTTCATGTAACATTATTTACAGATAATGACAGAGAAAGATTTCTCTCTTGCTTTAGGATTACAATTTTAAAAAAAGAAAAAAAAAAGAAAGAAAAGTAGTTTTGAAACTTGTCAAAAGCTATCCCCAAAGCCTTGATCATTAGCAGAATGGAAAGAACATAAGCCAACATAAAGACAGATGTTTCAAAGAAGGAGAGAGAAAGAGATGGGGCTATACAGAGAGAAGGATAAATATTCCTGAATACAAAGCAACAGACAGGGATGAAGTGTTGATATACATATTCAGATGCAATGTCCAAGTGAACTTCACAATATTCAAATTGGTTAAGAAAAAATGATCCAATTGGTTAACATGAATGCTTAAATCATCTTAATTTTTTTTTCATCAAATAGTTAACACAGAAATTCACAAATTTCTAATTTTACTTCTGCAATTTACTATTTGAATCTTTGATAGTATCAAGTACATAATTTAAAAAAGATGCCACTCGTTTTTAAATTTTCATTTTTTAATATAAATTTATTTATTTTAATTGGAGGTTAATTACTTTACAATATTGTATTGGTTTTACCATACATCAACATGAATCCACCACAGGTATACACGTGTTCCCCATTCTGAACCCCGTCCCTTCTCCCTTCCTATACCATTCCTCTGGGTTTTCCCAGTCCACCAGCCTCAAGCATCCAGTATCATGCATCGACCCTGGACTGGTGATTCATTTCATATATGATATTATACATGTTTCAATGCCATTCCCCCAAATCAACCCACCCTCTCCCTCTCCCACAGAGTCCAAAAGGCTGTGATCCAAAAGTCTACAAGTCATAAATGCTAGAGAGAGTGTCGAGAAAAGGAAACCCTCTTACACTGTTGGTGGGAATGCAAACTAGTACTGCCACTATGGAGAACACTGTGGAGATTCCTTAAAAAACTGGAAATAGAACTGCCTTATGACCCAGCAATCCCACTGTTGGGCATGCATACACACCGAGGAAGCCAGAATTGAAAGGGACACATGTACCCCAATATTCATCACAGCACTGCTTATAATAGTCAGGACATGGAAGCAACCTAGATGTCCATCAGCAGATGAATGGATAAGAAAGCTGTGGTACACATACACAATGCAGTATTACTCAGCCATTAAAAAGAATACATTTGAATCAGTTCTAATGAGGTGGATGAAACTGGAGCCTATTTTACAGAGTGAAGTAAGCCAGAAATAAAAACACCAATACAGTATACTAACGCATATATGGAATTTAGAGATGGTAATGATAACCCTGTATGTGAGACAGCAAAAGAGACACAGATATATAGAACATTTCTTTTTTAATTTTTGTTTTCCAAATGTCTAGTTTATTCTTATAGATATATGTCTAATTTTGTCTTGTCAGTTTCCAATTTTTTCTTTTTCTCAAAATTACTGTTTGGTTAAAATTAATCTCAAGATGTCATATTTCTTTTTGAAAATATAAACATTTTAATTGATCACATATAAATAAATTGTTTGTGTATCAAAATCTGATTCACATTCATTCTTGTCTTTCATGATAACATTTTTAATTTTCTTTGTTTATTGTGTCTTAAATGTTTACTTGCAAACTCAGTTTTGATTGGGAGTTTCTCTCTCCTCCCTCCTTCAATGCTATCTTTCTTTCCTTTTTTCTATACACTCTCCCCTAGCTAGCAGTTTTGTAGTCACTCCTTCCTCACAATTGCTAGCGCTAAGGGTCGGACATGACTGAACGACTTCCCTTTCACTTTTCACTTTCATGCATTGGAGAAGGAAATGGCAACCCACTCCACTGTTCTTGCCTGGAGAATCCGAGGGACGGGGAAGCCTCATGGGCTGCCGTCTATTGGGTAGCACAGAGTCAGACACGACTGAAGTGACTTAGCAGCAGCAGCAACATAGAGCCAGGTCCCTGTTTTCCAGGGATGTGGGTGATGCTGCAGATTCTTCATGAGAAGAATACACAAAATGACTGCCATACTGGTTTTCTGACTGTCTTTCTTTGTTATCTCCTTTGGCCCACATTTTTTGACACACTCTTAAGCTAGGTCAGTATATTGTTGACTTTCCAACAATCTTTCATCACAAGAAAAACTTCTCTCCTGCCTTTCTTTTCCTGATCTTATGTGGATATTCAGTCTTCCTGTTCCCTGGGGAGTCATATTGTCCGCTACCACTGCCTATTTAATAACCAGAGGTCAGAACCATGCAACATTTGCTAATTTGAGGGAGTAGGAGAGGGCGGGATGATTTGGGAGAATGGCATTGAAGCATGTATACTATTATGTAAGAAACGAGGCGCCGGTCTATGTTCGATGCAGGATGCAGGATGCTTGGGGCTCGTGTACGGGGATGATCCAGAGAGACATTGTGGGGTGGGAGGTGGGAGGGGGATTCAGGATTGGGAGCTTGTGTACACCTGTGGTGGATTCATGTCGATGTATGGCAAAGTCAATAGAGTATTGTAAAGTAAAATTAAAAATAAATAAATTAATTAATTAAAAAAATGTTTTGTTATATTTAAACTTAGTTATGTCTTCTTGTTTTCTAATTTTCATATTTTCTTCACTCATTGCTATGTATTTGGAGCAGTGGGTGTCTGTCAGTATAAATACTCTGGGGCATGTTAGTATGAAGCTAAGCTTGTTTTACCCAACAGTGTTAAAATTTAACAATAATGGCAATGTATATTAGTGTGTATGTGTGTGTGTGTGTGTGTGTGTGTGTGTTTAATGTCAAATATATATATATATATATATATAAATAGATGAGCTAGTATTTCAAAATAGTTAGTCATCTTACGGCCTTGTTGATGCAAATACTTTCCTGATTAGACTTTCCTTACAAGCTCTGTTACACTTGTTTAACTCAACCCAGTGGGATTTTCAGAATTCACAGGTGACAGCAGTCAAATAAATGCACCTGGAGAGAAAGAAAGAACCATGCAACAGCTGTGGAAGACAGATTTTGACCATCTGTTATACAGTGACTACAAAAAGAAAAATATGGATATTTGAAAATGTGGATTATGTGAGAACATCATAATATAATATTCATATTTAAGAAATATAAGAAATACATATTTA
>SJYV01042000.1:342672-373628 GCA_006410875.1 Neotragus pygmaeus
AAGGAGATCCAACCAGTCCATTCTGAAGGAGATCAACCCTGGGATTTCTTTGGAACGAATGATGCTGAAGCTGAAACTCCAGTACTTTGGCCACCTCATGTGAAGAGTTGACTCACTGGAAAAGACTCTGATGCTGGAAGGGATTGGGGGCAGGAGGAGAAGGGGACGACAGAGGATGAGATGGCTGGATGGCATCATGGACTCGATGGATGTGAGTCTGAGTGAACTCCGAGAGATGGTGATGGACAGGGAGGCCTGGCATGCTGCAATTCATGGGGTCTCAAAGAGTCGGACACGACTGAGAGACTGAACTGAACTGAATAAATGGTTGGGTGTAGAAAAATTAATAAAGAAACAAACATCTTTGAAAGTAAATCCAGTAATACCAATACGCTGACTACTACTAAATATGTCAGCAATTGAATGACTAGGAAAACAAAAACAAATGGGTCTTTACTACATAGAATATTTCTACAATACTCATGCAATTTTAAGTAAATTTTTGTTTTGGGGGTTTTAAAAGTGGAAAAATACTTCAGAAATCACTTTCACTTTGTTTTGCATATTCAGGAATTTTTTTCAATATTCTATATTTTTTTTATTAAAGAGAATCTGAATACTTTGAAGCCTTGAATGAAGTGATATACAATATATGTAGAGTAATTTCTGCCAGAGAATTAATATAAGGCCCAACTGTAGTGTTATGATTGAGTTACACATTTTCCTTTCAAGTAAACAGCATAATGGTATAATATGGCAGACATTTATGGAGGAACTACTTTCATACAAAACCCTGAAGGATGATAGGACTCCATTTTGACAAAGCCTTCCAAAATTTTCTATTATAAATATATCTAAATTTAAAGGAGCATATTCTTGATCAAAAATATGCTTCATAAACCTACCCAATCAAAGCAATAAAAATGAAGCAAAAAAGGAAAAATATAGTGTTAAAAAGATAACTGATGCATAGTAAATTTGAATAATTTCTTTGAGGTAACATTGGTTTGAACTGATTAGCACCCGTGGTGGATTCCTGTCAATGTATGGCAAAACCAATACAGTATTGTAAAGTTAAAAAAAAAAAATTTGTAAGGATCACACCGATAGGAACTAGGGGCAAACATTTTATCTAGAAGAGATGAAAGGAAAGCAAATAAATTATTTGATTATTTATCACTTAAGTGATTACCTTATTTGGGAAAGCCTAATTGGCTGTTTGTGATGAACTTTTCCTAACCTTCCCTTTCTCATATATGGATGCATTCATTCTGGCTTAGGTTTGGTTTGCTTACATAGGCCAGTGAGGCATTAGTGCCATCACAGTCTAAAGGTCACTTTGTTAAAAGAATTTAACAATGGATGGATAGATAATACTTACAGTTTTAGTAAGGAGTCTCTTCCTGGCTGGGAGACAGCAATGGCACCCCATTCAAGTCAGTATTCTTGCCTGGAAAATCCCATCGACGGAGGAGCATGGTAAGCTGCAGTCCATGGGGTCGTTAAGAGTCAGACACAACTGAGCGACTTCACTTCCACTTTTCACTTTCATGCATTGGAGAAAGAAATGGCAATCCACTCCATTGTTCTTGCCTGGAGAATCCCAGGGATGGCGGAGCCTGGTGGGCTGCCATCTATGGGATCACAGAGTCAGACACAACTGAAGTGACTTAGCAGCAGCAGCAGCTCTTCCTGGTTGCAAATTGCCATCTTCATGTTGTATCTTTATATGGTTAGCTCTCTGGCCTCTTCTCAAGAGGGCAATAATCCAATTTATGAGGACCCCAGTCTAATGATATAACTACCTCTCAAATGGCCCCACCTCCTAATCACATTGGAGATTTGATTTTAACATATGAAATTTGGAAGGACACAAACATTCCATCTATAACACATGTCCACTACTGTAATATTTGCCTCTCCTGCTCAGAATAATTTATTATTAGTTTTCTTTATTTTAATATACAAATCTAGAGGTGAAATCTCCAAAGCAAATCAGTGAGACACCCTCAAATAAATTTTAGATGAGTAAGTAGGAGAAAATAATGAAACAGATGCTAAAGAAGCAAATTACTTCATGAATGCTATAATGATAGTAAATACTGTTCAAGGTGAACTAATTATGCTTCCTGATCTTACAGGTTGTCATTGAAGACATACAAGATGTTACTGAGTATAGCCAAGTTCATTTACCCAAAATGTATGAATCAAACTGGGTATTGGGTGTAAGTTTTCCCTAAACAGTCATAGAAAAATAATGTATGAACTATATATATATAAATTTTAATGCAGGCTGTGCCTACCAATTTATGAAATATTCTTGATGAATATGAGATTCTGACAAAACAGATTAGAATACTAGTAAAAAATCTCAAGAAAAGAAATTCTACATAAAAGGAATAGAATTAAAACATGAGTGGAGGGGAGCAGTGTTATATGAAAAGGAGGAACAACAAGGGTATCTTATCTCTGAAAGTGAAAATGTTGGTCGCTCAGTCTTGTCTGGCTCTTTTCCACTCCATGGTCTGCCCATGGAATTTTCCAAGAAAGAATACTGGAGTGGGCTGCCGTTCCCTTCTCTAGGGGATCTTCTCAACCCAGAGATCAAACCCAGGTCTTCTGCATTGCAGGTAGATTAAAATTTAAAAGTAAAATAAAACTGAGTACAACTTATTAATAGTTTCATCAGTACTGTATGCTGGGACTTCTAAGTAATGTCTCCTTTTGGTGATCCACTGAACAACACAAAGAAAGAAAATCTGCACCATTCCTCACATTTTCAGTCTTTTTTTAACCTAGTACTGAGCTAACAAATCTATAGCCAATCTGGGAGTGTATGGCCCTCAAAGATAAAGGCTAATGCATCCTTCTTGAACTGCTAAGCCTGTGATATTTTTATCAGGTAGAAAGAAAGCTAGCTTTGTATCCCTAAAGTCATTTCAAACATCACAAAATTCATGTATTTTACTCTTCCAAAATGTCTAAGAAAAAATAAGCAACTTAAGACTACTGCTGCATTATCTCATTTCTGCAAAACCATTGAATTAAAAAAATTTTCAACAGCCATTATAGCCATCTAGCTTCTTAGCAAATTTTTATGTCATCAAGATGAAAGACTAGAAAGTGAACAAAATAGGAAATATGATTTATTTTTATTTCATCAGTAATTTAATCAGTGTGAGATCTGTCAACCATTTATCAACTTTAATTATTTGGAAGGATTCACCAAGGAATTTGTAGCATTGAACTGTCAATTTCCTGGGGGAAATTCCACCTACTTATATCATTCTATCTCTCAGAGGTTAAAATACCAAGTGCTTTTTGTATTTTTTGAATTTAGAAATATCCTCTAGCAGGTGATACTATCCAAAAGTTTGCCTTTCTATGCTTATGAATTTTTCATGTTTTCAGTACTAGCAGTGAAAACAATTTTTTCTTATATATCCGATAATGTGGCATTGGGATCCGACTCTTTTTTTTTTTTTTTCTTTTATCTCTCTCTCTTTAGTAGTCTTGCTGAATCGTTAACAATTTTAAGGTTGGTGCTATCTTTCCTCTTCTCTACTTTTTGATCCAAATTTTATTTTTCTCTGGGGATTTTTTCTTCCTCATATTTCATCTCTTTTTAGAGAGTCCTAAATGTATTTTCCTAGGATTCCCCCAGAAGTATCCACAGGTCTTTACACTTAGCTGTTCCATTATTTGCTTTCCAAATCATTAATAATTTGATGCTTTAATAAATCAACCTCAGGAATTCTCTGGCAATCCAGTGTTTAGGACTGTGCTTTCATTGCTGAGGGCATGGTTTCAATCCCTGGTCAGGGAACTAAGATCTCACATGGCATGCAGCATGGCCATAGATAAATCCATAAATTTTAAAATGAAATACAAATTAAGAAAAATGGTTCCAAGGCTAGAAAAGTTGAATCAGCTGAACTGCACCTTTGCTACCAAGTGGAGTTTGCCTTTTTCTCTTATTTTAACACAGTGTAGGGAAATAATTTTAATTTGAACTAATACAAATATTTTGAAAAGTGATACAGATGTATTCCAGTTATTTATATACGATAAGTGTGTAAACTACCAGCTAATCTTTTAAGTGCCTCAAAAAGACTATTTTGAATAAGATTTTCTGACCCACCCACTGGCATTTGTTTTCAGATAATACAGTTATTATCAATGCATAGCTATCATCTATTGAAAAATTATTGATGAGATAAGATGAAATGAATTTTTCAAAGAATAATTATGACAGCAAAAACTCCTTGAATATTGGAGAATGCCACTTTCTTCAACCCCCACACTATCTCTTTTGTTTATTATATGCTTTACTTCCACAATCCCGTATTACTGGCTTTCTTTATACTTTCTTCGGCAGGCTAATCAATATTTTTTCAAACTCTGACCTTATATCCACTTGGGGAAGAAGAAAAAATAAAATCCCCAAAACATCAGCTACTAAACCCACCACAAAATGAGATTAGGTACCCCTACACATAGTACATTGCCCATACATTGATTGCACCAATGAACACAACTAAGGATTTAGATTTCTTCATTTAGTGTTTCTCCCCCAATATCACAAATACCTTAAGTACTCTCATTTTTGTCTCAGTATTCCTAAAACATAAACATGTACCTCTCTTGAGGTATAAGTTCAAAGAATCTTGGTTAAATCAGTAGCTGCCTAAATGTATTGTCTTCTGAATATTAGGAGCTACTCAAGTATCTTGAAAGAATTCTAGAAATAAGAGCCATCCTATGTGGTCAGTGGGTGGTGAAACCATGTACAACTTCAATATCCGTAGGTGTACATAAACTTAACTTGAGCATAAACTTGAGTCTGCCCATTGTGGTACCTTTCATCATAATAGGCAAGAACTGAAAACATTAGCTGTATATCCTGGCATGATAAATAAGATCATCAGCATATAGCTTAAATACAGCAAGAAAAAGATAAAAAAAGACACAAAGCTGTTTTATTCTGCATTGTGAAAAAAAAACACACACACAAAAAAAACACTGAAACAATTGTCCTCAGGACAGTTGTGAAATATCTACTATGATTTTCCAAGACTTTTGCTATAGAAATTAAGTGAAAGGTCATCATTAAGTGCCTTTTATTTGTAGTCAAATTAATTTTATTATATATATATTAATTTTCTTTTTACCATAGTTTTTGTTGCCTCACTAAATTTGGAAAAACTAAGTCATGAAGCCACAGTAGCAAGAATATTAAAGAGTAGCAGCAGGATGGAAGAGATAAATATCGAAGTCCTACTGGATGAACATGGTTGGCGCTTTCAGCTCTGCTTCTCAGAGAAGCCATAACCCTTTAAGAGAGTGTGGCCTGAGTGGGAGAAACAGCCCTATCTCTAAAGCTTTCCGTGTTCATTGAATGTATGTGTTTAACTTCCTATGAACACTGTGGACTTGTGTATCTAACATTTTCAGAACAACTTTATATTCCCTAGTGATTGACTGTACTCACTGCCTATATATTTGGACATGCTGCCACTAACTACTCTCACTGAAACATTTTTTTTTTTTTAATCCAGGGTTAAATTAGAACATTTAAAAAATAATGCTCTCCCCATCCATAATTAAATAAAAATTTAAAGTATTCAATTAAAGTACTTCTAAAAAATAAGAAACGCATGTAAAGAAGCAAAATAATGCCAGAAGGTTAATTATAGTTTTTAGTTTACAGCACATTATTATCTAGAATACTTAAACAAGAGGATTACGTGTGCTTTAAAGATGAGTCTATATAACTTGTAAAATTTATTAATTAATAAATGTTTAATTTTAATATTAAATACTTAATAAAAAGTACAGTTATTAAATATGTACTTAAATTTCCATAGTGAATATAGTTGTGATATATCAAACCGCCCTCAAAATAAATTCTTTTGCATTTTCACTTTCACAAGTTTAACAGTTACACACAGGATATTTTAACTCATTAATCAACCATCCAATGACCCGTTATTGTCTCTCTTGTTCTGTGCTGCATTTTATTCAGCCTTCCTTTTTAGTCTTAATTCCATATATTTCTTGACCACATTTCTTAGGGTATAAAAATGATTCCTGTAACCTCACCCACAGTGAAATTGTTACTTTGTAGTTTTTCAAGCAGTTTTTGAAGATAATGCTGATGTTCTGAATCTTTTCCCTTGAAATTTCTCTACATTGATTATAACTATTTTAATCTTTTATATATACTCTTGTTCCCTTTCCAGTGGGTTTTTCAGTTCTTGCTTTAAGAGAGCCCCTCTACTTAATTTCCTGCCATCTGGTCACTTCTGAATGCATCATTTCTGTGAGCTCTCAGACTTGCCTCTTGCTTGGTCTGATTTCCTTAGGATCTATTAGCTTATGGTCTAATAAAATCTAAGACAGCCTTCTTAATAAAAATAAGATAGATTTAGTGCACTTTATTTTTTCTTTTACATATTTCTTTTTTTTTAANAGCACTTTCACAGCATCATCTTTCAGGATTTGAAATAGCTCCACTGGAATTCCATCACCTCCACTAGCTTTCTTCATAGTGATGCTTTCTAAGGCCCACTTGACTTCACATTCCAGGATGTCTGGCTCTAGATTAGTGATCACACCATCATGATTTTCTGGGTCGTGAAAATCTTTTTTGTACAGTTCTTCTGTGTATTCTTGCCACCATCTTCTTGGAAAAGAGCAATTTCATAACTGT
Source organism: Neotragus pygmaeus (assembly GCA_006410875.1). Lineage (NCBI taxonomy): Eukaryota > Metazoa > Chordata > Mammalia > Artiodactyla > Bovidae > Neotragus > Neotragus pygmaeus. The sequence continues at coordinate 349,385 of SJYV01042000.1, forward strand.
ATCTTCTAGATTTAGTCACCACAATTGCAGCTTAAATCCTAGCATAAGCTTGGCAGTATGGAGACTCTTTTTAAAGACTTGTTATAAAAACACTTATAAAGCAAACTTCAAAAAATGAAATGGATCACTGAGCTCATGAGCCAAGGGCCTTCAAATTAAGGTTGATTATGCACCCACCATGAGCTAAGCTACATGCTTTACATGAATTATCATAGTCTGCAAAGTGGTTCTATTACTCTGCCTAGTTTACAAATGAAGAAACCAAGGCTTAGAAAGATTAAGGCATTTTCTCAATGATATTTGGCAACACAGCTTAGTGACAAATAAATAAGGACTAGAAGTCAAATTTATCTTTCATTGTTTTCTTAGAGGTCATTTTATGCAACATGACCACCCAAAATGTCAGCAGCAGCATGTTCTTTTCCTAGAATATGAAATATTACTTCCCTCCCCAGTCCCAAGTCTCCTTTTTCTCTATTAGATTTTCTCCCCCAACCCTTTTCCTTCTCTCTGCTCTTTCTTTCTTTCATTTGGGGGAAAAAAAAAACAGCAACAGTTCCTCTCTGAGTGATGGATGAGGAAGGATAGGTAAGAATCAAATATTCCAATGATACTGGTTAATTTTGGCCTCTCAAGGCACTGTTAAATATGCTACTAACTGAGAGCTACAGAGAGGAAACAGTCNGCCTTTTCTCCACCAGGTAACCTCTGTCTTCTCCCTCCCCATTCTCTTCTCTTCCCAACTCTGTGAATCTCTGTGTGTTCCAGACAGTGGGGAACACTCAGGGAACTTGTTACTTGCTGTATCTATCTCCCACCTTTTCAACTTCCTCCTTTATCCTCCTGGCCACCTCTATCTACTTACTCCCTCTCCTCTTCCCTGTATAATTCCGTGAACACCTCTGAGCGGTCCAGACGGTGGAGCGCACAAAGGAAGTAATTACAGGCTACCTTGCTCTCTCCTCTTTTGATCCCACCTCATCTCATCCCAGTCACCTCTAACTACCAATTCCCTCTTCTCTTCTCCATGTAACTCAGTGATCCTCTATGGTTGACCCTCAATGTGGAAAAAACCTTTTATCTTTAACCTACATGTTTTATCATCAATGCTGTATAGATTAAGAAGTACTGAGGCTATCATAAATATCANCAATTCCCTCTTCTCTTCTCCATGTAACTCAGTGATCCTCTATGGTTGACCCTCAATGTGGAAAAAACCTTTTATCTTTAACCTACATGTTTTATCATCAATGCTGTATAGATTAAGAAGTACTGAGGCTATCATAAATATCAAACTGAAAACCAGAAACAGGAGGCTTAAGTCCAAATCCTGAGAACAGCAGAGAAATCCTGAATCCAGGGAACATTATTCGATAGGAGCTCATAAAATGTCTCCATACCCACACTGAAACAAAGCACCACTCAAGAGCCAACAAGTTCCAGAGCAAGACATAACACACAAATTCTCCAGCAACACAGGAACACACCCCTGAGCTTCAATATACAGGCAGCTCAAAACTTCTCCAAAACCATTGACATCTCATAACCCATTACTGGACACTTCACAGCACTCCATAGGAAAAAATCCAGCTTCACCCAGCATAACTCCAACACAAGCCTCCCTAATCAAGAAATCTTGACAAGCACACACAGTGAGGATACTCCATAATAAAGAGAACTCCACAAATTCCTAGAATATAGAAAGGCCACCCCAAAGGCAGCAATATAATCAAGATGAAGCNTTATTATTTTTTTTGGCTACTCAGCAAGGCTTGTGGGATCTTAGTTCCCTGACCAGGGATTGAACCTGGCTGGCAGTAGAAGCACAGAGTCCTAACCACTGGACTGCCAGGAAACTTCTCCACCCCAACCACCTACTTAAAAATATATTATTTTTCTTGGTGGTTTTAAAAAACATCTTCCAGTGATGTTAATGTGAAGCCAGGGATCAGAACCACAAGTTCTAGTTAAAGGCTCCTCTAGGAGCAGTCTTAGGTGTAGATGTGTCAGACTCCTATTTAATCCTATGCAAATGCACTTTTCCAGTGAAACGTTCTCTCAGTTTCTGTGAAGAGTGTCTTAGATTTCTTGTTCTTCCTGATACTTCCTCCTCAGTTGGAAGTATGCCTCTGAGGGGAACACTGGATGGCTGCCATCCCATGGGAGCTCTGTGTATCCAGTATGGGGGTGGGTACTTCCTTATCTTATTTAGTCTTTGTAGAGGCAGTGCAGTACTGTGTACTGACAATAAATCTAGAAATTCTGAGTCTAGAGCAGGCTCAGAGAAGTTCTGCCCACAGCTTAAAATTTTCATCTGCTATAGAGAGTAGAATGCTATAGCCTTGGCAGCTGGAAAGACTGAGAACCAGAAAGGAAAAAGCTTCCTGAAATCCTTTTTGGAAGACCAGGGGCTATAAAATAAATACATAATAATTAAAAATAGTGTAAGAGCTCTGGAGCTCTTTTGGAGTCAAAAGATCTAAGTCTTGACTCTGCCACTGAATGGTTGCCCAACTTCTGGCAGCAAACATCTAACCCTTTTAATCTCAGCTTGCAGGTATATGAAATGGGGCACATCATACCTGGGTCATGGGTGTGGCTGTAGAGATTAAATGAAAATCAGCAAAAATGTTCCTATTTGCATGTAACTTCTGTGAGTTTAACCATAGTGGTTTAGCTGTGGGTACGTTTGCAGTGTTCAAAGAAAAGGCAGATAGATGTGTGTGTGTAAGTTGCCTGTGGCCCAACTTTGTGCCGCAGTAAAGCAGATTGGGAATGGAGGAATTTCTACAGTGTTGGGGAGGCAAGCCATGCATGAACTCCTGGCTAAGTCAAGAATATGTGCTTGGCTCTGAGGCCTGAATTCACCTTTCCTTTTAATTGTGAGGCCTGTACTTCTCACAGACGAGTGCTGTGCTGCCTTTCTGCTCATGATGGGTGGCTACATGCCCTGGCAGTTCGGGAGCCTCACAGAATGCCTCATTTCAGAGGGACTTTTCTACCCTAGTGTCTTTTATCAGATCTGGCATCTTAAAGGGTCAGAAAAAAAGTAGAATGAATAAAATCATTAGGCAGTTTAATATAATCCAGGGCAGCTTTCCCCACCTCTGCAGTTGTACCAGTGAGGACAGAGATCCCTTTGGCCAGGGTGGGAATAGTGAAGCCTACCTTGGAAGGGTCCTCGGGGCTTCTCTCTTCTTCAGGTTCCATGTTTCCAGGGACAGTTGCAGTCTGGGTGGGTGATGACCTTCCATCTATAGAAACTTGGCTTTCAGGAGCCTCAACTTTGGAAGAGAGCCAAAGGTCCTCTACCCCAGAGCCTGAGCGGAAGAAACCTCCATCTGAGCGGTCTTTGGTTTCCTTAGAGTTAATGACATCAGGCCCACTCAGCTCCGCAGCTGTTTCCAGATTCCCTTCCTTCCGTGTTCTTTTCCCTTTGGCTCCTGTTTTTTTTCCTTTGGGAATTAGCTGTGATTTCTTTTCAGCTTTTGATTCCTTTGACTTTCCTAGGAGAGAACAATTGGGGATAGAGGCATAGCTAATAAACATGATCTCTATATCCTTTTCAGTGACTTTAAAACTCCCATGTGCAATGGAATCATCTGTGCAGATACCTGAGCCCCGCCCTTAGAGTCTGATTTTGTAGGAATCTGCATTTTAGCTATCACTCCAAAGATTTTGAGAAGGGTAGTCCATAGACCCAGGTGGTGCTAGTGGTAAAGAACCCGCCTGCCAATGCAGGAGACGTAAGAGACGTGGGTTGAATCCCTGGGTCAGGAAGATCCCTTGGAGGAGGGCATGGTAACCCAAATCCCATGGACAGTGGGGTCTGGCCAGCTACAGTCCATAGGGTCACAAAGAGTCAAACACGACTAAAGCCACTTAGCACAGCACAGCCCATAGACCGCCCTTTGAGAACCTGCCTCAGCTGTGATCAGCAGTCTTGCTACTAAAAAGACTTCTTATTCACTCTGACCTATGGTGGAGACAAGACTCTGGAGGGAAGAAGACCTATAGGCACAGCTGGAAAATCATGCCTCAAGAGTCTAGCTTGAGGCTGCAACTTTGTAACCTGGCACAGTTTGAACCTTCCATACTCTAGGGCTTCTTTCTCAATTCACCACTGGGGGCCACAAGTATTTCTTTTTCCAGTCCTGCCAATGCTACTCAAGTTACAGGCTACAGCAATGTAAACTCAGCAAGACTTTAAAAAGCAGACCTCAAAAATAGATCTGGATAAGCAACAGAGTCTTACTGTATAGCACAGGGGACTATATTCAATATCCTGTGATAAACCATAATGGAAAAGAATATTTAAAATGTCTATATTGTATAAATGGGTCACTTTGCTGTAGAGCAGAGATTGGCACAACATTGTAAGTCAACCACAGTTTTAAAAAAATCTGTCCCAGGAGGCTGGCTATCCATTGTCATTTGTTGCTATGGGCTTTGACTTGTTTTGGGGGTCTTCATATGGCCAGGAAAGAATGAGTGTAGGTTTCAGGTTAAAGAAAGTCCTCAGAGCACAACATTGTAAATCAACTACACTCCAATAAAAATTAATTTGAAAAGAAAGAAGCATAGGCACCTGAATTCCCAGTGAGGTGCAACACAATGAACCAAGAGGAAAAATGGTAGCTGGAGTAACCATTCCCCTGCTGCTGCTAAGTCGCCTCAGTTGTGTCCGACTCTGTGCGACCCCATAGACAGCAGCCCACCAGGCTCCCCCATCCCTGGGACTCTCCAGGCAAGAACACTGGAGTGGGTTGCCATTTCCTTCTCCAATGCGTGAAAGTGAAGTCACTCAGTTGTGTCTGACTCTGTGCGACCCCATGGACTGTGGCCCACCAGGCTCCTCTGTCCATGGGATTTTCCAGGCAAGAGTGCTGGAGTGGGGTGCCATTGCCTTCTCAGTAACCATTCAGATCATGCTGCAAATTTCTCCTTCCCAAATGCTCTCATGGCCCAATTCTCAGCTTATGACTTATTCATAGATGCAGGGTTTGAAAGGCACGAGTTTAGAGTAAGATGGCAGGTTCAGACCCTGGGTCCACGACTTTTTACTGTTCGATGTTACTCAAATCAGCCAGCCTCTCTTCACATGATATAATAATGGTGATTACTTTAAGGATATGTGGGGATTTCATGACATTATAAATGCAGAGCTCCTAATGAGAGAGTCAATTCCTAGGCAGGTTGATAAGAAGTCTGGGGTCCCTGAGGTGGAGAAAGGGGTCTGGGGCTCTGAAGGAGGAGACAGGGGCCTGGAATTCTCACGGAGGAGGAAAGGACAAACTTTTTTCCTACATTCCTTAGTAAGGACTATATAACAATAATGTATCCTGCTTGAGGACGTGTTTCTCCTTCCTGAAAACCTGACTAATCCTGTTATCTTAAAATGTATATTATGGGAGTGGGTCTAGTAAGATCTTTACAACCATGAGATATTCGTTTGATTTATTGTAATAACTAATTTAAAAAGTATATAGTTCCCTTCCTAAGACTAGCGAGTGGAGCACTCCTCATCTCCCTTCTGATGTCTGTGTCAGAAGCTTTCTTTGTCCCTTTGAGTGATCAAGCCTGGTCCCTGGTCTCGAAGCTAAGTCTTCTTTGGAGATCAAGAATCCGACACCGACACCGTTCACCATAAGCTATCACTAATACAGTGTGTGTTCATTTAGTAGGTGTTGGTATTATTATTGTAATTTCCTTTCTTGTTAATTACAGGCCTCCAGGCTCCCCCAGTTTCCTCTATCCCTGTCTCCCAAGATACTGACAGGAAGTAAGGCCGCAACACCATCTTAGCTGTGGTCGTCAAGGAGACTCAGCACAGACAGTTTGTCCCATAGGATCCATGCTGATTCTCCGTAACGATTTCTAGCTCCCATTAGGTGTCTTCTCCCGGATGGACCCTTACCACCAGCAGCCTCTGCTTCCTCATGGAGTTTTCCTTCTTTCTCCCTCTTCGGTGCCTTGGACTTATCTGTCTTGGCCCTTTTCCTGCTCTTGGCTTTTTCAATCAACTCCATCTCCTAAAAGGGTAAAATTAAGGAAAGGGAACATTTTAAAGTAGAAAGCAAGGGGGAAAAAAAAATCAAAAGGAGATTATTTTGGGAATTCCCTGGCAGTCCAGTGGTTAGGACTCAGCACTTTCAGTACCTGGTCAGGGAACTAAGATCCCAACTGCCAACAAACAAAAATAGAAAACAGAAGAAAAGGGAGATTTTGTTGAACAAGACAGAATGGCTTAGAATGGAATTTATATGGATTCTAGATGAAGCAAATGAATGAGACAGAGAGTGTGGAGCTGGAGGGGAGATCCTAAGATTCATCCTTTGATATAATTTCAGGTATAATTTCATAGAAGAAAAGAGAAATAGAATGTACTTGATGATCTGCCCCCCTTTTTAAAATAATTATAAAAAAATAATTTTATTTAGTTATATCTTTTTGGCTGTGCTGGGTCTTTGTTGCCGCAAAGGCTTTTCTCTAGTTGCAGAGAGCGGGCTTCTCGTGGGCGGCTTCTCTGGTTGCAGAGCTAGGCTTTAGAGCGCAGGCGTCAGCGTTGCAGTGCTTGGGCTTAGTTGCCCTTTGACATGTGGGATCTTCCTGGACTGGGATCCAACCCATGTTCCCTGCATTGGCAGGAGGATTCTTAACCACTGGATCGCCAGGGAAGTCCTGCTCCCTTTTTTGATGCTAAACCATCATCTACAGAGCTGGATCAAAGTGAAGCAGTTTTCACCTTTGACAGATTGCTGTTGCCGCAATTAATGATTAACTAGTTTAAATCAAAGCCAGCTTTATTCACTGTTGCATCATTTGCTAGCTTTTGGGAAACTTCAAGTGTATGACCATGACTATGTCAGTTTTCACCTTTCTGCAAGGATTGGGACAGTATAGTGTTTCTTCCTAACAGGGGATGGCACAGTCAGGCCATGACTATCCCCTCAGTACCTGTAATATTGTGACAAAATAAGAAGCATACGTTTAGTCTTTGAACCTAGCCTCTGAAACAGAGCTCCTGATTTTCCCTTGCACAAACATACCTCAAAGATAGTGTGGGTTTGGTTGTAGACCACCCCAACAGTGTGAATACTGGAAATAAAGCATGTCACATGAATATTTTGTTTCCCAGGGCATATGAAAGTTATGTTTACTTGAACCGTGAACTTCCTGATGTTCAAGCTGGCTTTCGAAAAGGCAGAGGAACCAGAGATCAAATTGCCAACATCTGCTGGATCATCGAAAAAGCAAGAAGACAGTTCCAGAAAAACATCTATTTCTGCTTTATTGACTATGCCAAAGCCTTTGACTGTGTGGATCACAATAAACTGTGGAAAATTCTTTAAGAGGTGGGAATACCAGACCACCTAACCTGCCNAATAATTCAGTTTTTTTCCCTTCACTGATAACCATGGTCTTTGTAATCTCCTGTAAACTGCATATTGTCTGCCATACTGTAGAACTCATTAGATAATATGTGAATGAATGGACATTTATAAAATCATTCCATATGCTAACCACGGTTGTGCCAAATCTCCTGACAAGAAGTCTTATATGTTTCAGTTCCCTTTCCTAAGTTTCAACTCATACATTTATTTACTCATCAAGACGTATTACCCACCTCTAAGCTCTTATCATAAGAGGCACATACCATTTCCATAATACTTATACTTGCTGATATATTTGTTCGTATACCTATGTCTTTCACTTAAGTGTCAGCATTTCAAGGACAAGAACCAGGTCTTGACACTTTGCCTGGAGGACAGGGAAAAGATGAGCCGGAAAACTTGCTTATGGTCACATAGTTAAAAAGTGGGCAAGCTAAGATTTGAACTGAGGACTTCTCACTCCAAAGTGTTTTCTTTCTGTTTTATCAAACTACAGAGAAAATGGGAATAGAGGTAGAGTGTGGGAAGAGAAGTATATGAATTAAAACAAAATGTTTTAGATGCAAAGCAAGGTAAGATGCAATCAGCAGGTGCTACTGACACCGAGAAACAGAAAAATAAAATTGAAGAAACTGATAAGGACAATTAACAGGCGCCTCAGAAATAGTTTCTAGAAAGTGAATTCATTCAATATTTATGGAAAATCAATGATGACTATTTCAGCCATTCTAAGTGAATTTCTTGCAGAGATGAACTGTGTCTTTTGTCTGTTTCTGTATCTCTAATTTATAAGTTGTTGGAAGAATGAATGAGTGTACATTACTGGGCTCACTGGAAGGGGTTCTCAGTTCTTTTTTGTGACTTCAACAGGTAAGCCAGGTGATATAAATCCTACAGGGTGACAAACCTAGGGTGAAAGTCATTTAGTCGTTTCTCACTCTTTGCGACCCATGGACTACACAGTCCGTTGAATTCTCTAGGCCAGAATACTGGAGTGGATAGCCTTTCCTTTCGCCAGGGGATCTTCCCAAGCTAGGGATCAAACCCAGGCCTCCCACATTGCAGGCGGGTTCTTTACCAGCTGAGCCACAAGGGAAGCCCAAGAATATTGGAATGGGTAGCCAATCCCCTCTCCAGTGGATCTTTCCGACCCAGGAATGGAACTGGGGTCTCCTGCATTGCAGGCAGATTCTTTACCAACTGAGCCATAAGGGAAGCCTACAATAATCAACAAACTTGTCAGACTGGAACACTGACCCAAACAAAACAGACAGGAGATTCTGAGGCATATTTATTCTAATTGTGATTCCCAAGTACAAAAAACTGGACACATTTATCAGGATCATGCCATCTCATTGTAATTACATCTTGGACAGGCTCTTTGTAAGGGTGATACGATAATATTGCTATTGTTAGGAGACACAACAGTACAGTTATTAGAGAAAAGGGTCCCTGAGTCACACTCTCTGGGTTTCAGTTCAGCTCTACCATTTCCTACTTGTATGACTTTGGTATCCTCATCTATAAAGTCAAGTCAGCAACAGTGCTCCAGTTTTTAGTAGACTAAATGTGATCTATGTAAACTGGTTAGAACAGTACCTAGCACAATATATCTGCTTAATAAGTGTTTGCTGTAATTCTATTTTTGCTGTCATCACTGTTATTTTAAAATGGTATATTAACATNTTTAGTAGACTAAATGTGATCTATGTAAACTGGTTAGAACAGTACCTAGCACAATATATCTGCTTAATAAGTGTTTGCTGTAATTCTGTTTTTGCTGTCATCACTGTTATTTTAAAATGGTATATTAACATAATTTCTTAAAGAATCATGAGCCTCTTTGGAATAACATGATATTTTAAAAATTACGGAAAGTAATAAAATTATCTTTATTTTATTTATTACCTTTGGAAACTTTTATTAGCTCAAAATTAATGAGGAAAAGCCAGACAAATATAGATGGTGGTGACTAATAACGACAATGATAGCAATAACATTTTTCCCTCTAAACTATAACTGTATGATTTTATATATGGGTATGTCTGCTATATCCTTAGATATACCAATAAATAAGTCTTTTAATCATAAAAAATGGCTGCCAATGTGTAGACAATATAACTTGAACATCTTACATTTGTAAAGAAGAGCTGCAAATCATTCATAAAAGATTGCAAATTTAGCAAATGAGCTCAGGCAGGGTAAACAATAGTTATAGTCTAAATCAGATTGGCTTTTTTCCCCCAAAGCCAACTCTGTTTAGAAAGCCAGACACAAGCTGCAGCAGTCAAGTGGAAACCTGAAATTACTATAGGTTTCTCTCTTTTTTTTTGGTGTCCTAGTGTTCAGATCTTCTTGCTGGATCCCACTGGGGAAATTGATACCTGATAAGAAAATAGGGGCTACACACAGGCAACAAAAATACTAGATTCCTCCTCCCAGACCGCCAGTGTTTATCAGTCTTATTTTTGTTGGGACATCTGCCCTGACACTAAGCCAGTTTTTATTTTACTATAAAGGATTCAGGATACACCTTTTTAAATCATACTGTGGATGGGATAGTTTGGTTACTATCAGTCACAATCACTAACAAAACAGTTCCCCATCATCTGCCCTGCCATCTGTCCTCCTAGTTCTCTTCACTCGTGGGCTTGGGTGAACAGATTTTGAACTGGCCAAGGTCACTGCACAAACAGCCTCCACAGATGGGGACAGTGTGAAAAACCTAATTGCAGCTGTGGACAAACACAAACAAGGACACACATGGGTGACAACACCCCTGTCTAGACTTAATGGTGGCTCAGTGTTACAGAATACAAATAACAAGGACATAGTTTCAAGGTAACTATCTCTCAGGGATAGTACAATTACGGAATGCGACTGTTATGTGGTTTAAATTTCTCCACATTGACATTTAAATATCAACCTGAAAATGCCACTGGAAAATAGTATTTCCTATCATATATACATTTTCTAAAATTTCTTGAGAAAACAATGCCTTTATTCAACAAAAAGATATGGCTTGAAATCAGTACAGCTCCATGACCCATGTGAAAGTCTCAAATCTGGCCCCCACGTAACACAGAAGACAATGAGTTAGTAAAAGAAATGTAATATACTCTTTCTGCATATTTATTTCAGTCTGTATCACGATTTCCTTTTCCCACTTCCTTTCCAAAACAAACCACTTTATTAGAAATGTTACTCATTTGTTGTTTTGACAATATTTAATTTGGTACTTGTACCTTCCATTCCACACTTCTGAAAAACTCAGAAAAGCAGAATCACCACTGAAATTGGTATCCTAGATTTTCCTCTTCAAATACATAAGGCCCCAGAGAATTTGGATTCCCAATGTCTTTTCCAGATACTCAACATGTCTGGTCACTGAGGTTTAAAGCCAAACTGGGTGTGCATTACTTTTTGAAAAGTTGTTAAATTTAAAATAAGTTATCAAGTCAGTGCTATTTCAAAAGACTGTTGATAAAAAAGAACATTTAACTGTAACCATACTGAACAGACAGTTGATTATAGAAAGACATGTCAGTGCACATATGGCAGCCGGGTAAATTATGCACATCTGGATTACTTTTGGCAAGAAACATAGCTAAGTTTCTAAAGCCAAGTTTAGCAATCTGTCACTAACAATATGTACATTTATTTTAAAATGTCAAAAGCTCAAAGTCATATTTTCTATTTCTTCATAAACTTTCCAGTTCTTCATAAGACAGCAAACAGGTGACAAAATACACTGCCCCAACTGCCAGAGTCTGTATAAATAAGGGATAATTTTGAACTTCTCATCACATATACAAGAAGACTCAAACTCTGAAGCAAACTCATGTTTTGAGGGATATACTAAACTCCAAAGCTCAAGTAAGAGGGTTAATGTTTTACTTTAGAAGCTGGTTGAAAAATGCTTTCATATAAAAATATGGCTGGCCCCTACTTGGAGTGGTAAACAATGTAACAGTCTGGGTAAAGCAAATAGAAAACGTCTGATGGCGTCTACTTATAAAAAGGAAAAGACCAAGGACTCTGTGATCATCTCAGATTAAATTTTCCTTTTTCCTACTGCCAATTACTGACATCATTTAAACCCTAAAGAAATGTTTTCCTACTTTCAGTCCCCCTGATTAAAAGAAAAGCCAAGAGACGTGAAGGTGGCTCAAACTAGCAGTAACAAGAAACTTTACAAGTGAAAGGTGTATCAGGCAGGTGGGAATGCAGCAGTACCGGGAAGCACAGCAGTGCTCTGCCGCTTGCTCGTTCTCCGAACATTCCAGGCTTCTTAACAGCTTCGGCAGGAATGCCAAGATACATCGGGGAGACTGGGTGGGGCCTCATCATCCCAGGTGTTGCCTTCCAGTCTCATTTGTGCTGGCAGCAGAGGAAAACCAGAGTGGAACTATTTTATTCATGGGATGATAGGAGGACTATTCACACACCATTGTCAGCGCTTCTCCAGCTCACTAGGTTGGCAGTTTTATTGTTGATTAGCATTTGTACTGTACGCCAGATCTGCATCATTACGTCCTTAAATGGTTTGGGGAAAAAATCTTATGTCTCTAAATAATATAGCTTGGTATGCGAACACTAGGTCCACTGCTGACAACCTGAGCCTGATCAACACAATGAGGAGGATGGTGCCTGCATCTCACTGTGTGGTGGTGAGGATTCACCGCCTAACCCTTAATAAATATTCAAAAATGTTAGCTAAGATCATTANACCTAGACAGCATATTAAAAAGCAGAGACATTGCTTTGCCAACAAAGGTCTGTTTAGTCAAAGCTATGATTTTTCCAGTAGTCATATATAGATGTGAGTTGGACTATAAAGAAAGCTGAGTGCCAAAGGATTGATGCTTTTAAACTGTGGTGTTAGAGAAGACTCTTGAGAGTCCCTTGGACTGCAAGGAGATCCAACCAGTCCATCCTAAAGGAAATCAGTCCTGAATATTCATTGGAAGGACTGATGCTGAAGCTGAAGCTCCAATACTTTGGTCACCTGATGCGAAGAACTGACACATTGGAAAAGACCCTGATGCTGGGAAAGATTGAAGGCAGGAGGAGAAGGGGACGACAGAGGATGAAATAGTTGGATGGCATCACTGACTCAATGTACATGAATATGAGCAAGCTCCAAGAGTTGGTGATGGACAGGGAAGCCTGGCATGCTGCATGCCGTCCATGGGGTCGCAAAGAGTTGACATGACTGAGTGACTGAACTGAACTGGTCACATGTCACCAAAACAAATATAATAATAATGAAAAAGCTTGAAATGTTTTGGGAATTATCAAAATGTTACACAGAGACATGAAATGAACGAATGCTGTTTGAAAAAGTGGTGCTGATAGACTTGCTTGAACTTTCAATATGTAAAATCACATTATCCGTGAAGCCAATAGAGTGAAGCACAATAAAATGAGAGACATGCCTGTAACTTCTGGAGCATAAGCATGAAAGGATTGTCTTTTGTTATTCATTAACAAGCCCCTTTCAACAACATCTGAGATTATCTTAATACCATGATTTTGGAAAGCCCCTAAAAAGGGACACTGGTTATCAGGAGAAGCAATTACATGATCAGAATGTTGGACCTTTCAGCCCCTGCCCCTCCCACTACCTTAGAGGCGGGGAGAAGGGTTAGAAGTTGCATTAATCACCATTTGCCAGTGACTTAATCAATCGTGCTTGTGTAAAGAAGCCCCCATAAAAGCTCTAACCAAACATGTTCAGACTGCTCCAGGGCTGGTGAACACATCTGTGTGGTAGGAGGGTAGCACATCCCAAACTCCAACGGGACGGGAACACCTGTGCTTGGGACCCGTCAGGGCCTTGCCCTGTGTGTCTCTTCCTCGCTGTTCACTTGGACAGTGAGTTCCCTACATACAAACCTTCAAGTTGTGAACTTCCAAAGATGTGGACATGCCTTTGCATGTCCAGTCACATAAGTTAGTTCACGTGTCTGGTGTACATTGTCACATACATGCATCCTCTACACGTGGTTGTGCTTTTGTGTATTTTACAATTCGGTAGAGTAGCACAGTCTCTTTACTTCAAGACAAGGATGTTCACCCAATGCCAGCCCTTGTACGCCAGCACTGTACTACTCTGCTTTTCAAGTGTTGGTCGCTCAGTTGTGTCTGACTCTTTGGGACACCGTGGACTGTAGCCCACCTGGCTCCTCCCTGTCCTTGGGATTCTCCAAGGAAGAATACTGGAGTGGGTTGTCATTTCCTTCTCCAGGGGATCTTCCTGACCCAGGAAGCCCACGTCTCCAGCACTGCAGGCCAATTTTAGGGAAGATTAAAAATGTTTTGTTTCTATATTTGTTATGTATTATTTGTGTGAAAGGGCTTCCCTGGTGGCTCAGATGGTAGAGTGTCTGCCTGCAGTGCGGGAGACGCGGGTTCGATCCCTGGGTTGGGGAGATCTCCTGGAGAAGGAAATGGCAACCCACTCCAGTACTCTTGCCTGGAAAATTCCATGGACTGAGGAGCCTGGTAGGCTACAGTTCATGGGGTCGCAAAGAGTTGGACACGACTGATTGACTTCAGTTTATTTGTGTGAAAAGTATTACAAACCTATTACAGTATAGTACTATATAGCTGACTGTGTTAGCTGTGTACCTAGGCTAACTTTGTTGGACTTAATGAACAAATTGAACTTATGAACATGCTCTTGAACTCATTTGTATGTAGGGGACTTACTGTATCCTTTAAAATACCTTTTGTAATAAATTAGTAGTAGTAAGTAACTGTTTCCTGAGCTGTTCTAGCAAATTACTGAACCTGAGCATGGGCTGTAGGAACCCCCTATGTATAGCTTTTTGATCAGAAGTACAGGTGACATCCTGGACTTGGTGGCTGAAGTGGAACAGGCATGTGGGACTGAGCCCTTCACCTGTGGGGCCTGTGCTGATTAGTGGTAGTTAGCGTCAGAGTAGAATTGTAGGACCCCGGGTTGGTGTCCAGAGAGCTGCAGAATTTGGTTGATGTGGGAAAAGCCTTCACACATTTCATGTCAGAAGTGATATGCAAGTGTAGGAAAACTAAACTTCCTCTTAGTACCTTAGTAGAAATTAGAAGGGTACCCTATGCTTCAGAAAGATGCAGCCCATTACTGGGATGCAGGGCATGGTAAGTGAACCACAGAGTGGATTTGAGCTCTCACTGCCCACCTTTGCAGATGCCCTTGTCTAGTAAGCAGTCTATACAACTGGACACGGCAACCCTGCTGGGAGCACCTTCCAGGTGGGGTTTTGGACCAAGCGCCTACCTAGGTGTTTACACTCACGTTACTGATGTTGTTTGATGTCTGCTGGTTGAACAGCCTTGGCTCAGTCTTCCCTTCTTTTCCTCTTGGAAGAAAAGATGTGTCTATAGGATCCAGCCCTTCTGGTGAGTCAGGCCCACGTCCTGGAAGTCCTCTGTGCCGATGATGTACATTATAATCTTTGCCCCTTTGAAAAAAAGTAAAACAGGACCAAACTAAAAAACTCTGGTGTACACACCACTATATGTAAAATAAACGAGAATTTGCTGTATAGCACAGGGAACTCTAGACGATACCTTGTTATAGCCTACAATGGAAAAGAACCAGAAAAAAAAGTTATGTGTAATTGAATCACTTTGCTGTTCACCTGAAACTAGACCACAGCCTTCTCGTGGCGAAGGGGCTTGCATAACTCAATGAAGCTATGAGCCATGCCATGCAGGACCACCCAAGACAGAGCGGTCATATTGGAGGTTCTGACAAAATGTGGTCCACAGGAGGAGGAAATGGCAACCTACTGCAGTACACTTGCCTAGAGAACCTCATGAACAGTTTGAAAACGCAAAAGATATGACACCAAGATAAGACCTCCAGTTTGGAAGGTGTCCAGTATGCTATGGGGGATAGCAGAGGGCAATTACTAATAGCTCCGGAAAGAATGAAGCGGCCGGGCCAAAGCGAAAACAATCCTCAATTGTGGATGTGTCCAGTGTTGTAAAGAACAATATTGCATAGGAACCTGGAATGTTAGGTCTGTGAATCAAGGTAAACTGGACGTGATCAAGCAGCAAATGGTAAGATTGAACATCGACATCTTAGGACTCAGTGAACTAAAATGGACGGGAATGGGTGAATTTAATTCAGATGACCATTATATCTACTACTATAGGCAAAAATGCCTTAGAAGAAATAGCCTTCATAGACAACAAAAGAGTTCAAAATGCAGTACTTGGGTACAACCTCAAAACTGACAGAATGAGCTCGGGTTGTTTCTAAACAAACCATTCAACATCGTCGTAAATCAACTACAATTAAAAAGAAAAAGAAAAACTCTAGAGAACAAGGAAGAGGGAAAATGAACAAACACTGATTGAACAACTGTGTTCTGCCAGGCACGGCACTGTGGCGGGCATTTTACACACTTGGTCAGCCCTCTTTTTCTCAACACATCCCTGAAAACTTCAGCCTTCACTTTTGGGGTTCTCTCAGGTTGAAGTTGCTTTTATCAGTGGCTTAGTTGAAGAAAAAGTGACCTTTAAGAAAGAGTGTAGTCAGAACATGAACTTACCTATATATCCATTTTTTACAGCCTCTGAATTCTAGTCTTGATCAAGTTCAGCCACCTAAGGTCACTGTGGTATGAGTGTGATCCTGTGTAGAACCACTGTCATAGACCATGTGCCTGGAGGGCAGCTGGCTTACATTCTCCAGGTAAAATGTCACTACGACAGAGCCACATGGATTCAGTAACAGCTGCTGCAGCAGCTACTGTTATGCCAGGCCTGGTCCTGAATATTTTATTTTTTAACTAAATCAGTATTATATTTACTGTGCTGGGCTAGTACAGAGACTTACTATAGAAACTTGAGAAATACCTGTCGAATGAGGTAAATGGAATTTCCTATAAATATATGTCTTTAAATCATTCAGTGTCACTCTATAAAAACCCATAGAAGTATCGTTTAGAATTTAGTGGTAGGAAGACCTTTATTTCCCCAGAGGAATAAGCATGCTGCAAATGAAAACCACAAAACCTGATTGAGTTGCTCCTTTTTGGCTTTTTTTGCTTTCACATTCAGTCTGAAAGTCTGAAGTTTTCAGTTTTTCAGTTTTCTCTTTTGTTTGAAAATCTGAACTTTAGTCACTTATTGAAGATTATTGATGTCCTTTTTTCTTTTCCTCCAGATTAAAAAAAATTTTGGGGGGGTATTATCTAGTCTTTTTGTGTGTGTGTGGATAGGCTGGGAGGATATGTTATTATAAGCAGTTTAAATCCATTTTGGAGTAGATGAAATACAAAAGTTAAAAAGTAGAATTCTTCAGATAGCTGCCTCACCACCCAAGTGCTTATCCTTCCTTATTCCTAGGGAACACCCAGCCTTTTTTTGACCCAGAAGGGAATCCTTATACCATAAGGCAGGTGAGGGCAGATTCACATATCACTGAGGCTCATGGGAGGTCACAAGAGGCTGTCGTTCCAGCTGCTACTGCCAAACAAGGCTTAGGTCAAGTGACTAAGCCTGACTGGCTGAACTGCTGGCTGAGGAGCTCATAGCACATAGTCAGCACGGAGGAAACACTTAATATGTTTTAGCAATTTATTAGTATTAATGGTATTATGGATTTTACCCAGGGCTGGGTGAATGCTGAGAGGAGAAACCAAGGTTGAGTTGACAGACCTCTGCTTTCTGGGCATGGCCGCAGAGGTCAGACGTGGAGACATGGAGAAAGCGGCTTCCTCACGGTTTAGAGTTCAACTTCGCTTCTCACCCACCTAGCCAAAGAACAGGTTTAAAAGTGGGAAACACATCATGATATAATCCTTCCCCCAAATCTTTGTTTCTTAGCCAGTAATTTGATTCTGGCTGCCAGAGCCTGTGGTTGGTTAGCTGAGACTCTTCATGTCGATTAGGAAAAAACAGAAATGAAGTTCATTAAAAGCAAGGAAAAACAAAAGTTGAGAAGTCCATGTTAGGACGGCTTTGAATACTTACGCCTTTTGGATAGTATCTGCCTCAGGGGTCTCCATGTGCTCAGCCAGAGAAGCACAAAGAGGGTCAAGGGTCATATTCCTCGGCACTGGGTCTGCAAAGACAAAGAGCATCCTGAATCAGCAAAGGACAGCAGGCTGTGATCCCAGACACGAGAATACATCTACCTGGTGAGCAGTCAACAGCATGCCAATTAGAACAATAAGGTATGTTATACCTAGGAAATTCGCAAATACTGCAGAAACTAGAGCTGTCACATGACAAGTGATATTAAAATCAGTAAGCCCCACTGGGAAAGCGATATGACAGTACATATCAAGATCTAGAAAAACGTTCTTGTCTTTGATCAGGAATCTCACTCCTGGGTACTATCATAAGGAAATAATTTAAAAGAAGAAACAAGCTTTTTGTACAAAGTTGTTCATTACAACATCATCAATAATAAAAAATTAGAAACAGCCAAACAATGGGAAATTTGCAATGCATTATTTTGACATTTAAAATTATGGTTGAAAAGATAAATCAGCAGTATGGAAAATATGATATAACGACAAGTAAAAAATAGTAGACTATAGAATTGTGTGTTAAAGCTCTATAAAATATGTGTGTAGATGGATAAGAGCTGGAAGAGAAAACAGAAAAAGGAAATAATATGTTAAAGGGGTTTATGTGTGTTTAAATTTTTTCTTAAAACCCCAGTGTTGTTATAACCTTGAAAAGAAAATTGATTAAAAAATTGTTATATTTTGAGGAAGGTTTATGCAGGCTACACAGCTATTGCTGGGTTCTCTGAAGACCATACTGGGTAGTTTTTAGAATAAGAAGAGTTTCCAGACTGACTTCATATTAGAGTAGGATACTTTTAATTTTAGTTACTTTAAACAATTTTTAATTATGAAAGATATATTTCATTGAGGAAAATAGGAAAACACATGTATAAATAAGAACCCTCCCCATCAACATGTAATTATTAGAATGACTAAAAAGACTGACTATACTGAAAATTAACAAAGATCCAGAGGAATTGGAATGCTCATTCACTGTTGGTTAGAATGTAAAATGGTAGAATCACTTAGGAAAACAGTTTGACCATTTCTTGAAAAATTAAATATTAAATATACTGTATCATCCAACCATTATACTCCTAGGTATTTTACTCAAAAAGGATGAAAGCATATGTCCACATAAGTACTTATACACAAATGGTCATAGCAACTTTACTGGCAATAGTCAAAAACTTGTAACAACCGTCATACCCATCAACAGGTGAATGGATAAAATGCTAGTATATACATACAATGCAATACTGCTGCTGCTGCTGCTAAGTCACTTCAGTCATGTCCGACTCTGCGACCCCATAGATGGTAGCCCACCAGGCTCCCCCGTCCCTGGGATTCTCCAGGCAAGAGTACTGGAGTGGGGTGCCATTGCCTTCTCCAATGCATGACAGTGAGAAGTGAAAGTGAAGTCGCTCAGTCATGTCCGACTCTTAGCGACTCCATGGACTGCAGCCCACCAGGCTCCTCCGTCCATGGGGTTTTCCAGGCAAGAGTACTGGAGTGGGGTGCCATTGCCTTCTCCGACAATGCAATACTACTCAGTAGCAAATAGAAAGGAAGTATTGATACACTCAACAATATGGATGAATCTCAAAAGAATTATGTGGAGTAAAAGCAACCAGACAAAGAATGGTATATATGGTATGCTTCCATTTATATAAATTCTAGAAAGTGAAAACCAGGCTACAGTGACAGAAAGCAGATTGGTTTGGAAATGAGAGAGACTGGTGTAAGAGACTGGAGGCAGAAGAATCATTTGGAAAAGATGAAATGTTTTGTCTTGACTGTGGTGAGTTTCATGAGTACAGACATGTATCAGAACTTATCTAGTAGACCTTGAGTTCTCATCACAAGAAAAAAAGTAACTGTGTGCTGACTGATGTTAACTGTGGTAACCATTTTGCAATATGTATCACATCATTATGTGGTTCCTCTTAAACTAATTACAATGTTATATGTCAGTTATATCTCCGGAAAACTAGAAGCTTCCCCTTCAAATCATAGCAATATTTAATGTCTCTATAGAATAAAATTGATGGTTGAATAATTTTATATTCTACTAAATAATTATACATAATTAAAATCTAAGGAAAAGTGAAGTTGACTGCATTAAAATCTTTATAGAAAAATAGTAATATTTAACACTTAGAGATAATTTATCTAATTGTACAATTTAAATAGGTGTAATTTATTATAAGGCTGTTTAAAAAGCTTAACAAAGTTAAGTTATATGGCCACCTCATGCGAAGAGTTGACTCATTGGAAAAGACTCTGATTCTGGGAGGGATTGGGGGCAGGAGGAGAAGGGGACAACAGAGGATGAGATGGCTGGATAACATCACCGACTCAATGGACATAAGTTTGGGTGAACTCCGGGAGGTAGTGATGGACAGAGAGGCCTGGCATGCTGCAATTCATGGGGTCGCAAAGAGTTGGACACAACTGAGCAACTGAACTGACCTGAACTGAAGATATATTAATACAAATAAAGTGTTTAAAACAGTGCTGGCACCTGCTAAAAAAAAGAATAAAAAAAAAAAACCCCCAAAAAACCCCACCACTATAACAACAAGACCCCCAAAACCCAAAAAACCTTGACTCATCATGCATGATCCCTCTACTTACATACAAGCACAGCAAATATTTTGGTATATATACTTTCATGCATATATAGTAAATATACAGTCATATTTTAATAAGTTAATAAAATAATACATATAATTCAAATCAACTTTTATGTTATTAGAATCTCCCATATCATTAAATATTCTAAAAATGATTTTAATACCAGTATGGCATTTCATCATATGGATACCTTAATTGACTTAACCAAACATGTAGCCTTTAAAATTCAAGTTGTTTTGAATTTTTATAACTAAAATGTACTTTATATAGCATATGCTTATAAGGAATGTTTCTGTTTACCAACGGACTTCATTCTTTGTCCACATCTATTACTGTTGAAGAGTGTACAGTCTTAAGGGTAAAATGTCTATTGCTGAATTGCTTCCCAGAAAATTTGTACCAATTTACATGCCAAAGAAATGGTCATTCATTCCTTCATTTATTCCATGTTTATTAAATACCTGCTACATGATGGTCATTATATTAGGTGATGGGAATATAGTGGTGAGTAGGATGGATACACACCCTGGTCTCAGGAAGCTTAAATTTTAGTGGGGAAGATGGATACTAGCACAAAGTAAAACAAAGAAAAATGAAATAATTTAAAAAGTTAAAAAAAAAACTTTTTGAAAGGAAGACTCTAATATTCCATCCCCTCTCTCTTTGAGCAGTAGGTTCTTACATGAATTAATTGATTTTTCCTCAATTTTGTTTATTTAAAGATATCATAACTTCAAAGAGCCTCTTAATGAAAGTGAAAGAGGAGAGTGAAAAAGTTGGTTTAAAACTCAACATTCAGAAGACTAAGATCATGGCATCCAGTCCCATCACTTCATGGCAGATAGGTGGGGAAACAATGGAAACAGTGAGAGACTTTATTGTTTTGGGCTCCAAAATCACTGCAGATGGTGACTCCATCCATTAGATTAGAAGTTGCTTGCTCCTTGGAAGAAAAGCTATGTCAACATAGACAGCATATTAAAAAGCAGAGATGTTATTACTTTGCCAACAAAGGTCCATGTAGTCAAAGCTATGGTTTTTTCAGTAGTCATGTATGAATGTGAGAGTTGGACCATAAAGCTCCTGCTGCTGCTGCTAAGTCGCTTCAGTCGTGTCGGATTCTGTGCGACCCCATAGACGGCAGCCCACCAGGCTCCTCCGTCCCTGGGATTGTCCAAGCAAGAACACTGGAGTGGGGTGCCATTGCCTTCTCCAAAGAAAGCTGAGAGCCAAAGAATTGATGTTTTTGAACTGTGGTGTTGGAGAATACTCTTGAGACTCCCTCGGACTACAAGGAGATCCAATCAGTCCATCCTAAAGGAAATCAATCCTGAATATTCATTGGAAGGACTGATGCTGAAGCTGAAACTCCAACATTTTGGCTACTTGATAAGAAGAGCTGACTTATTGGAAAAGAGGCTGATGCTGGGAAAGATTGAAGGCAGGAGGAAAAGGGGATGGCAGAGGATAAGATGGTTGGATGGCATCAGTGACCCAATGGACATGAGTTTGAGTANTTTTGGCTACTTGATAAGAAGAGCTGACTTATTGGAAAAGAGGCTGATGCTGGGAAAGATTGAAGGCAGGAGGAAAAGGGGATGGCAGAGGATAAGATGGTTGGATGGCATCAGTGACCCAATGGACATGAGTTTGAGTAAGCTCCAAGAGTTGGTGATAGACAGGGAAGCTTGGTGTGCTGCAATCCATGGGGCTGCAAAGAGTCAGACACAACTGAGCAACTGAACTGGTAACTTCAAAAAAAGATTTGAAAAGAAAAAATGTACCTGTTATCCCACCAACATTATTCCCTTAATACTAGTAATAGTTTACTCATTTTTCAGTGTTCAGTGGTGTCCGCACTGCCATGCAGAGGAACTTGGGTTCCTTTCTGCTATTGCCAAATGTTAAGGATGGCATCTACTGTCTCATACATCAACCTCCAGACTTTGGAGTGGGGACAAAATCGTTAATGTATGAGGTTGCTGAGGAAACTGGAAAGGTTGATTGGCTTGGTACCTGGAATTCATTTGGTCTTGGATAACATGTAAATATTAATAGAGAGTGGGAACTTAATTTAAGTATTTTTGTGATTAAGAGGAATTCTGTGAGGATTTCTTTCCCCAACTTGCCGGCTCAGTAAAATCTGTCTCATGGAAAGTATTTCACTGCTCTTCACCAGTTTTGAAATTTGGGACAAAGCACTATATGACCAGCAGAGGGCGCTTTTGTATTGACCAAAAGCTGAGGGTTTAAAACTGGTGTGATTTCACGGTTTTGATTAGAATTGATATCCTGTTGCTGGGATGTGGACCATAGAAGGGTGTTTGGTTTTGTTTCTCTAGTAAAACAACCTTATCTTTAGGAAGTATTGGAATAAACCAAGTCAGGACTTTGACTAATAATGTACAATTTTAACTGTTTTTTTAATAAAAAAGCTAAAACAGCAGAACATAAAACTACTATATAATGATTACCCATGTACTTACCACCTACCTTTGTGAAATCTTATCATTTTGCCTTATTTGATGCACATTTTTTCTGAAGAGATAAAACAATTCAGATATCACCTAAGACTTTATTGTGTCACATAAATCCTATTTCTCTCACTCTCTCCCCAGAGGGGAGTCACTAAGTCCTGTCCAACTCTTTGTGACCCCATAGTCTATAGCCCACCAGGCTCCTCTGTCCGTGGGATTATCCTGGCAGGAATACTGGAGTCAGTTGCCATTTCCTTCTCCAGGGGGTCTTCCTGACCTGGGGATTGAACCCCCATCTCCTGCAATATAGGCGGATTCTTTACCACTAAACCACCATAGAAGCCCTTAAATTTGGTATTTATCAACTGAGTTCAGAATATGCTACCCCATAAACACTGCACCTTGGCATACTGACTACTTTAAGCGGAAGGAATCTGAGAAAGGGGAGTGCAAATTATCAGACCTGCTACTCGTGTAAGAGGTAGGTTCTATTGGGTTGGCCGAAAAGTTTGTTTGGGTTTTTCTGTAAGATGTTATGGAAAAACTCAAACAAACTTTTCGGCCAACTCAATACATGGAGGAAGGGAGCACCATTATCTCTGAAGACAGAGGGACTCTGAATGGAAAGCAGACAAACAAGCCTTGCTCTCTTTCCTCCACTTGATTACCCTTTGTACTTATCCCTTTCTCCTATCACATTTTCCCACAACTTTCCACTCTTCATCAAACCTACTTAAAAAAATGCTCAGGCTTAACCACTTCTTCGGGTCCTTATTTCTTAATAAAACCTCCCTTGTGACATAAAGCTTGTATCAAATAAATTTGTTTGCTTTTCTCTTATTTGTCGTCTTTGTCATTTTAATTTTTCTGGCCCAGTGAGGGCCTCAAAGAGAGTAGAAGAAAAGTTTTTCCTCTCCTACACAGGTCTCTCCCAGGTGGCTCAGTGGTAGAGTCTGCCTGCCAATGCAAGAGTCATAGGAGACGTGGGTTCGATCCCTGGGTTGGGAAGATCCCCTGGAGGATGAAATGGCAACCCACTCCAGTATTCCTGCCTAGAGAATCCCATGGACAGAGGAGCCTGCGGGGCCCCAGTCCATGGGGTGGCAAAGAGCTGGATACACTGATTGCACACACTAACAGTACTTCCAGATTCTAACAACCAGTAGAGCTACCAGGCTGCGATGGTGCAGGAGCGGCCGAGAGGCGCCATCCCACATCCGAGGAAAGGGGCAGCAGCCGAGAGGAGCTACCCCACATCCAAGGTCAGGAGGGGCGACTCGTCCAAGGTAAGGAGCAGCAGCTGCGCTTTGCTGGAACAGCCGTGAAAAGATACCCCACGTCCAAGGTAAGAGAAACCCAATTAAGACGGTATGTGTTGCGAGATGGCATCAGAGGGCAGACACACTGAAACCATAATCACAGAAAACTAGTCAGTCTGATCACACGGACCACAGCCTTGTCTAACTCAATGAAACTAAGCCATGCCATGTGGGGCTACTCAAGATGGACAGGTCATGGTGGAGAGGTCTGACAGAATGTGGTCCACTGGAGAAGGGAATGGCAAACCACTTCACTATTCTTGCCTTGAGAACCCCATGAACAGGATGAAAAGGCAAAATGATAGGATACTGAAAGAGGAACTCCCCAGGTCGGTAGGTACCCAATATGCTACTGGAGATCAGTGGAGAAATAACTCCAG